>PVJN01021412.1:0-34679 GCA_004026805.1 Lasiurus borealis | reverse complement strand
GAAAGCATTCAGGGAAAATTTTTGACTGCCGGTTAAGAAGCAATTTAGACCATGCTGCCTTTAAAAGGAAAAACACACACAAAAACATTCCAGAATTTCATGAGAGAAGTGGAGATGTTTTTGTCCAGTACCTTTCTTCTGGAGTCATTGGCACGCTAGTGAGTCCCACAGTTAAATTTTTCATGTTCATAATTTCTTTTTTTTCAAACTTTACCTCTTATCAGTCCCTAATTCCTAGTTTTAAATCTTTCTATTTTCAGAGTCACTTATGTTTTTGTATGTAAGTCTTAAAGTGATTTGCCAGAAAGCCAGGAGGTGGAACATACCTTAAAATTTATTTTGCAGCCCTGGCTGGTTTGGCTCAGTGGATAGAGCATTGACCTGCAGGGTGGGGGGGGGGCCCAGGTTCGATTTCGGTCGGGGGCATGTGCTTTCGTTGCAGGCACATCCCCAGTGGGATGTGTACAGGATGCAGCTGATCGATGTCTCTCTCTCATCGATGTTTCTAGCTCTCTAGCCCTCTCTCTTCCTCTCTGTAAAAAATCAATAAAATATATTTTAAAAAATTATTTTGCAGAGTGTGGGTTCAGTGACATGTAGATGAGGCCAACCAGGGAAATGTTTGTAGATTGAAAATATTAACGTAGTTCCTTTCAACGCCCCTTTAATCAAAGCATTTGTCAAGGGAAACTGACCTTGGATCCTCATCCTTACTCTGCTATCAAAATAAAGGGTTATTTCATATAGTCATATGGAATGTGGATGCACAGAATAAATTAAGGACAGATTCAGGATTAAGAAGAATCATCTAGTCCTAGCTGGTTTGGCTCAGTGGATAGATTATCGACCTGCAGACCTAAGGGTCCCCGATTTGATTCTTGTCAAGGGCCCTGGTTGAGGCTTGTGCAGAAGGCAAACCAATCGATGTCTTTCTCTCACATTGATACTTCTCTCTGTCTTTCCCTCTCTAAAAATCAATGGAAAAATATCCTCCGGTGAGGATTAAAAAAAAAAGAATCATCAAAACTTGGATATAAGGCAAAAGGATGACTGCATGCCTTTTAAGTCCTATTGGAGCCTTGTCTAATAGGTTTACTCAAGGATTATTTAACTCTACAATATGGTTTTTAAAGTCTAGCCCCAACATCAATCACCTGGGGGCTTGTTAGACATGCATTCTCTGACCCCACCCCTTCCTCCTAAATAGGAAACTCAGAAGGGTGTCCCAGCAGCCTGTTGAAACTGGATTTCCAACTATTTTTTTATTGATTTTCCACAGAGTCTGAAACATCAGTGAGAGAGAGACATCGATTAGCTGCCTCCTGCACACCCCTGCTGGGATGTGCCCACAACCAAGGCACGTGCCCTTGAGCGGAATTGAACCTGGGACCCCTCAGTCCGCAGGCCGACACTCTATCCACTGAGCCAAACCGGCCTTGGCAATTTCCAACTATTTCTGATGTAGCTAAAGTTTAAGAACTACAGCTGGAGGGGAATATAACTATCCTATATAATAAAAGGCTAATATGCAATTGGAACAACTGGTTGCTGTGATGCACACTGACCACCAGGGGCAGACACTTAATGCAGGAGCTGCTGCCCCTTTGTGCCTCCCACAGGGGGAGCGCCACTCAGCCAGAAGCCTATATTGTGCATGTGGGTTTTATTTTAGAAAGTTTATCAGTCGGACATCCCCTGAGGGCTCCTGGACTGCTAGAAGGCACAGGCTGGGCTGAAGGACACCCCCCACACACCAGTGCACAAATTTTGTACACTGGGCCTCTAGTTATCCTATATAATAAAAGAAAAACATGCAAATTGACCGTACCTCCGCTACATCCACAAGCCATGCCCACAAAGCCAATCAGGAGCGAGTATGCACATTAACCCAACCAAGATGACAGTTAATTTGCATATCCCGGTGCAGAGGGGAGACTGAAGACGGTGTAGAGGGAAGCCAAGCTCTGCAGAAGGGAGGGAAGCTTCGGAGAAGCAACCAAGCGGGGCTGTAGAGAAGGGAGGGAAGCAGGCGGGGCAGTGGAGACCGCTGCAGAAAGCCCTATTCTTGCAGGAATCTTCCTGCAATGGGCCTCTAGTTTATAGCATATTAATAATAAACTAATGATATTAATATCATAGTCTGGAGATATAAACATAAATTTTAGTCACAGATAAAATATATTCCCCAATGAAAACATGTTCTTGTTTTATGTGTGTCAAACAGTTGAGCTACTCTCCTAGCCCTGGGCTCTGAATGAATAGAAACTGCAATTGTGGGGAAATGGAACAGAAACCAAACCGGAATTAGAATTGCTTTGCTGTTTTTGCCATCTTTGCAAAAGTAAACAAAAATGCCTTGTAATCCTGCCACTGTCTCCTGCGTGTGAAACCTTCTTCTGATTCAGAGGGATCTTGGGAAACATCTGCACCAATTAGCAGTTTTAGGGAACGCTGGTTCAGTGCACGGAGTGCCTATCTGATCATCCAGTTTCCCACACTTGCCTTTTTGGCTTGGGCCTTGTTTTGAATTTGCTCCATTGATCATATCTGCTGTGTTGATCGGAGGCCTTTGCTGTGTCTGGGAAGAAGGCCTGTGAGGAGAACATTGGCTCTGGAGGGGCAGGCTTGAGAACATGTCTGTCCGACTTTGACGCAGGCACATTTTGTCCTGTGCTGCTTGGTACATGGGAGCGACATTCCACGATATTGAGACTTTGTGTAGAGGCCCAGGAGCCTCGTTATTTGAAAGCAGGCCAAGCAATGTCCTAATGAGTGTAAACCTTAATTTGTATGTTTTCTTGAGGGGAGACTGTTTATTTCATGTCACCATGATGCTGATGGGCCTTTTAACTACGGAAGGTCTGCTGTTATCAGAATACCTTAAATTGTGCAAGATTTTCAGCAAGTCAGTCAGTCTCTAAGGTAGTAGTGGGGTGTGTTCTAATAATTTGTTAAACAACTGCATGACATCATTTGAGCTACCGAATGGGATGAGCTGCATGCACATAGGTGCAATTCTTCAAACTTCAGGGCCTGACGTTTTACCCAGGCCTATTCCGTATGTAAGTTACTTGTTTCCCTTGTCTAAGGATGTATGGTCATAGGGGTTTTATTTTAGAAAGTTTATTAGTAATTAGAACTTTAAAACAATGGATAAAAGTATATAATTGAACATGAATTTCCTTGTATTCCCCACACCCCCCAATAAAGATTTATTGTTTGCTTTCCTGAACTCCATTTGGCTAAAGAAGCTATTTAAGATATAGAAGGTGCTAAAATTGTCTGACCTCACCATAAATTTAATTGTTTTGATCTGGACCTTGTATTAAGATAATGAATTGGAAGTGCCCTGGCTGGTGTGGGTCAGTTGATTGAGCATTGTCCCATGCTCTGAGAAGTCACCGGTTGGATTCCTGGTCAGGCCATATGCCCAGGTTTTGGGCTTAATCCCCAGTAGAGGGCGTGCAGGAGGCAGCCAGTCGACATGTTTATCTCATTGATGTTTCTCTTTTTCCCTTTCTCTCTCTAAAAATTAATAAAAACATACATTTTTTAAAAATATATTTTATTGATTTTTTACAGAGAGGAAGGGAGAGGGATAGAGAGTTAGAAACACTGATGAGAGAGAGACATCGATCAGCCACCTCCTGCATATCCCCTACTGGGGATGTGCACGCAACCAGGATACATGCCCTTGACTGGAATCAAACCTGGGACCCTTCAATCTGCAGACCAACGCTCTATCTGCTGAGCCAAACCGGTTTCAGCAAAAAACATACATATTTTTAAAAAGATAATTGGAAGGGAAATTAAAGCCCCTCTGCTTTAAACAAATTCAAAATATAAAATATGTAGGTTTTTGGAAATAATAAGAGTAGAGACTATGAAGGCCTCACACTATTGACTCTGAAAGTATTAAGAATTTAAAAGTATCTAATTTGCAATAAACAAACATTATGTGCATAATTGGGTCATAGAAAATTGGATACACCATGTCTGTGACCTCTTAATTCGGAACTACTGTATGTTACATGTTGAGGTTGTATGTTGAATTCTGTGTCCTCTCTCCCCCCTGCTTCATTTGTTCTTGTATGGCAGTTTTTCCCTACATGCCTTACAAATTGAGGTGGAGGAGAGTGAGTAAATTAACGTTCAGTACTACCCTGATTAATTGTGGAGATCTTTAAGTAAGATGCTGAAATTAAAGCTTCTATTTGTGACATAAAACAGATCTTGGAAGTGCTCTGTCCACTGAGCCAAACCGGCCCTGGCAGAAAGAGCTGCTCTTGCGGCTTTAAAACACCCGTACCTTCTAAGGTATCTGACTTGTTTGTGGCAACTACTGAAAATATCTGTATGCATGAAGAGCAATCTGGTATAAAGGTTAAGAGAATGAGTTTTAAATCCAGAGAAGATGGATTGGAATTCTGGCCCCGCTACTTGCTAGTTCTGTGACCTTGGGCAAGTTATTTAAAGGAGCTTTGCTTCAGTATTCTCATCTATAAAATGGGAATAAAGTAGGAGTTTGGGAAGGGTTAAATTAGTTAATACATGCAAAGCACTTAGAAAAGTGCCTAGTGTATAGTAAATGCTCAATAAATATTGTCATTATCATTAGTGCAGTAGCAGTAGTAATACTGTAGTTATAAGTTGCAGTAATTGTAATGTCTCTTAGATGTTAAATTACCCACTCATCTCTACCACCTTCCCCATTTCCTGTAAACATGGGCAGTTTATAAAGATAAAATCCTTTGTCTAAAGTAGCTTTGTCCAGTAGAACTTTATGTAATGACTAGAAGCCCGGTGCACGAAATTTGTGCAGAGAGGGAGGGGGTCCCTCAGCTCACCCTGCACCCTCTCCAATCTGGAACCCCTCGAGGGCAGTCGGACATCCCTCTCACAATCCAGGACTGCTGGCTCCTAACTGGTCACCTGCCTTCCTGATTGCCCCTAACCACTTCTGCCTGCCAACTTAAATCACCCCCTAACCACTCCCCTGCCAGCCTGATTGGTGCCTAATTGCTTCCCTGCCAGCCTGTTTGCCCCTAACTACCCTCCCCTGTAGGCCTGGTCATCCCTAATTGCCCTTCCCTGCAGGCCTAGTCACCCCCAACTGCTCTCCCCTGCCGGCTTGATTGCCCCCAACTGCCTCCCTTGCAGGTCTGGTCCCTCCCAACTGCTCTCCCCTGCTGGCCTGATTGCCCACAACTGCCCTCCCTTGCGGACCTGGTCCCTCCCAACTCTCCTCCCCTGTTGGCCATCTTGTAATTAGATAGGATTGAGGCCTGGTGTATGGGTGGGGGCCAGCTAGTTTGCCCTGAAGAGTGTCCCAGATCAGGATGGGAGTTCCCTTGGGGCATGGGGCAGCCTGGGCGAGTGGCCTATGGTGGTTTGCAGGCTGGCCATGCTCGCCCCTCCAACCCCCCCACCCCTCACCCCCGAATGACCCCAGTGGAGGCCCTGGTATCTGGGATTTATTTATCTTCTGTAATTGAAATTTTGTATCCAAGCCTCCTGCTAGCTGTGAGGCCGCAGCCATTTTTGTTGGGATTTATCTTCTATAATTGAAACTTTGTAGCCTTAAGCGGAGGCCAGGGCAGGCCAGGGCTGTAGAAACTTGGCTTCCTCCATCGCCAGGGAAACCCAAACCTTCTGCTCTCTCTATTGCTGCAGCCATCTTGGTTGGGTTAATATATGCATACTTGGTGGGCATGGCTTGTGGGTGTAGCGGAGGTGCGGTCAATTTTGCATATTACTCTTTTATTATATAGGAAGGATTCTATATCTATGCTTTCCAATTCGATAGCCACTAATGTGTGGTTAATGTTGACTGTATTGGATGGTGCAGGTCTAATATATAGTAGTATTTTCAGTGGTTTGATTATACATATTATTATGTTTTACCAACATTTTATATCAATTAAAAATACATAAAATATTTTGTATTGATTTCAGAGAGGAAGGGAGAGGTTAAGAGATAGAAACATGAATGATGGAGAAAGAATCATTGATTGGCTGTCTCTTGCATGCTCCCTACTGGGGATCAAGCCTGCAACCCGAGCATGTGCCCTGAACAGGAATTGAACCGTGACCCCCTGGTCCATAGCCCAACACTCTTTTTAATTCTATGATTAGTTTTTCCCTTTAAGAGGTAACTATTCTTATACTATATGTGTAATGTCTTTGAACCCAGAACTGGTAAATATTGATTTGCTTTGCCTCATAAAGTATTGATATTTAAAAATATATATGTTTTGTTGATTTTATAGAAAGAGAAAGGGAGAAGGAGAGAGAGAAATATTGATGAGTCATCGATGGGTTGCCTCCTCCATGCCCACTGGAGATAGAGCCCAAAACCTAGTATATGCCCTGATTAGGAATTGAACTGTTGACCTTTTGGTGCGTGGCATGATGCTCAACCAACTGAACCACACTGGCCAGGCATTGATCATTTATTTTATTTTTATAGCAAAGATGAAAATGTATTAAACAAGTACAGATTCTCATGTGGGGAGGGGGAAAGAGTCCCACCGAGTCCCCTTTTCCTACAATTTATAAAGGTGCAGTTTTTTGTGCCTCAATATCCCCTGTGAGTGGTCCTATTCTCCTTTGATTTGGTCACTATAGCAACTCCTGAGCTCAAGTCTCACGTGAAGTATGTGAGGTTCCCTCCTCCTCCCTTATTGTTCTACTCTCTCTGGGCTTTCTTCCTCCCTTTATTTTATCAATGTGTGACCTTTGGCTACTTTCAGCTCCCTTATCATATGGAAATGTAACTTCTGCCGCCCCCAGCTCCCTTGTCTTTTGCAGCTCTGTAGCCCTGTGTTGTTTTCTATGAACCCCTTAATTCCTCAAATTTTCTAAACCTGCCTATTTCACCCCCAAAATTCCTTTCAGTCCCCCCTTCCAATTAGGAAACCCTGACTGCAGTTGGGGACAGGGCGCACCGGTTTGTCTGGCTGCTTCCTGCCGACAACTGGGTCGTCATTTGGGGGCAGCAGTCAGGGTTCTGTCGGAAGTGGGCAATCTAAGGGCCTCCGTCTGCGGTTCCATGAGGAGGACCAGTTGTAGCTTCAGGGCTTCTAGGTGAGAGGATATGAATCACACCAAAGGTGAAATAGGCAATGGTTAAAGATGAGTAATAAAAACAGTATAAACCAAGGTCCGAAGGGGAGCTAGCTAAGAGGATGGTATTATACCTTTAACTGGTGGCCAAACCTCCGGGGCAGGAGGTTGTGAGGCCCTTTTCTTTAGCCAAGCTGAAGAAACATCTTTGCAGCAAGAAGTGTTGTTATTGGTACAGACTTTGCCCTGCTCAATTAAGGGCTTCTCTGTGAGTGAGACCATGTCCTGGTCGGTATTCTCAGAGATTTGATTGGTGGTCCTGATTTGATTGGTGGTGGTGGTGGTATAAGCCATCCTGTAGACTAAGATTCAGTACATTTTTCTCTGAGAGGGATGTGGAATATCTATCCTAATGAAGGGTAATATGCTAATTAGGGCGGATGTCTTCCAGATGTCCCTCCAGACAAAGCCCCGGTGGCTCTGAGGCCTGGGGCTCAGGCAGCCGTGAGCCCCAGCAGAGGCAGCAGCAGCTGTCCAGTTCTTTTCTCATAAACTGTGCCATGTAGACGGCCATACTGTCAGGTGTCTATGACTGATTGACCTGGTATTAACTTGGTATTAATTTGCTTTAATAACTATTACAGTACCAAGCACTGTTATAAATGCATTCCATGATTTAACTCATTTCATCTTCGTGACCACTCTATGAAGCAAATGCTGTCCTTTCATTCCATTGTATAGAGACACAACCTGAGGCAGAGAGATTTGGTAACTGGCCAGAATTTCACAGTTAATTATGTAGCAGGGCTGGGATCTAACCCCAGGCAGGCTAGTATTAGCACCTGTGGTCTTAACCATACTAGTTCCTTATGTTAAACTTTTGGTGCTAATTATATTTTGGAATTCAGAATTTTTCTATTTTAGAATTGGAATATGATGCATATGCCTTTCTAATACTTCTGGTGGAGTCTGGAATAGCACCCTATTATCAAACTTACTAATATTTCTGCATCAACATGTAATTACTACTCACACTGAGTAGATTAAGTAGACTATCTATAGCCTCATCATTTCAGGTCAAGTTCATTGTCACAAAATGAATTTTGAATAAGGGATTGAGAAACTACTCTGCTCATACAGAGGCCTTCTTCAAATGCAGTGACTTTAGGTAAGATACAGGAAGAGAGCTGCATTGAATGTATATTTCTCATTTTAAATGACTGAAATAGCTTTGTTTTGCCCCATCACAATGAGCAAGTATCATCTTTTGCAAATTCAGCCAGTACAGAAAGGCTTTTTATAAAGAAGAAAGTGAAAGTCATCTGTAATCTTACCATCCAGAGAGATCAACTATTTATAGGCCTTCTAGACATTCTTTATGTGTAATGAACACCTATAGGAAAATAGACTATTTTTAATGGGCTCAATTTGCCTACATTCCTTCTCTGACACTCACTGGATGTATGGCCTGAGAAAGCAACCACTCTGTGCCTCAGTTTATTTATCCAGTTAGTGGAGATTGTAATGGTGCCTACCTCCTAGGGGTTTTGAAAGGATTAAGTGGATTAATTGTGTGTAAAGCACTAGGAACTGTGCCAGAAGCATAGTGCCCATCAGCTGTTAGCTGTTATTATTCTGTGTTTTGTCACTTGCTCCTTTTAGTCTTTACTTAATTGAGCATGAGCATTATTCTAAGACAGATATAGAGAGCCACATAATATTTTTACTTACCACATAGTATTATTTTATATGGATATTCCTTGCTCTATTTAAACACTGCAAATGAACATCCTTGTATCTAATTCTTTTTTTATTTGTCAAGCTATTTCATTAGATTAATTTCTAGAAATTAAATTGCTGATTTAAATCACATGCACTTACAAGTTTTTTTATGCACCTGGCCCAGTTTACATTATAACTTTTTTTGTTTCTATGCTTTGATTATTTTATGGACCTTTGTTTTGGCTGCTTCACTTATACACTTGATTTTAAAAGCCAGGATTTTCAATATCTCAAATCCAAATCCAAATTTCAGTCTGGAAGGTTTTTCTGCTGAAGTCTGTATATATAGGTATACTAGAGGCCCAGTGCACAAAATTCATGCATGGGGGTTGGGGGTCCCCTCAGCCCAGCCTGCCCCTCTCACAGCCTGCCCTTAGGGGATGTCTGTGGGGAGCGAGCCTTAAAAGCTTCAGTCTGGCCTCTCTCTGTGGGAGGTGATTGGATTTATCAGGGGAAGGTGCCAGCCCCATCACCCTGCTGCCGCCACTGCCAGCTGCTGCAGCTGCAAAGGTTTTTTTTTTGTTTTTAATAGAAAGGGATAGAGAGCTAGAAACATCTATCAGCCGCCTCCTGCACACCCCATACTGGGGATGTGCCATAACCAAGATACATGCCCCTGACCAGAATTGAACCCGAGACCCTTCAGTCCCCAGGCCAAGCTCTATCCACTGAGCCAAACCAGTTTTGGCTGCAAAGGTGTTTTCATCAACATAGACTCCAGTTTCTTCACCACGAAAAAATGACAACTTTCTTTAGTATTTTTAAGATGTGTTGTTCATAGGATATGACATTGCTTTCTTTCTTTATTCCTTTCTTTCTTTTCTTTTTTTCTTTTCTTTCTCCCTCACCTGAGGATATGTTTCCATTGATTTTTAGAGAGCTTGGAAGAAAGAGGGAAAGACAGAAACATCAATGTGAGAGGGACACTTTGATTGGTTGCCTCCTGCATGAGCCCTGACCTGGGCCCCGGCCAGGGAGGAGCCTGCCACCTAGGTACATGCCCTCGATCAGACTTGGACCTGGACCCTGCGGTCTTCAGCCTGAGGCCTTACCCACTGAGCCAAACCGGCTAGGACAGGATATGACATTTCTTAGCCCCTCCAGCAGCGGACCTTCATTTTTTCCTCCAGGAGTGGAGAAACCCTAGATCACCTTCTTGGATTCTTATTATCCAAGTTGCCAAGAACACTGCGAGTGGGGGTATATAAGGAGCTTACCCAGTGAGCGGTCAGAAAAGGTGTTCCCTCTGCAGCTCACGCACAGAGGCCCCCTGCGTTGTGCCCGCTGGGGTGGAAGTGTGCTCCTAGCCATGCAGAGGCCACTGGGAGCATGCCCCCAGCCCTGCATTGTGTCCACTGGGCTGGGGCATGCTGCCTGCCCAGGTGCCCTCCTTCTCTCCATGGCCGTGGCACAGGACTCTGGCCTCATCACCTGGGCGACGCCGCCAGCCTTCCACCCTGGCAGCTATGGGTGCCACCATCTTTGTGATGGAGCGATGATTAGTTTGCACATTACCCTTTTATTAGATTAGATTGTTCACTTTTCCAACTTGTTGGCAGAACTTATGAGTTCTAGGGTAGGGACAAGAACTTGCTTTATTTGCTGTTTCACAAAAGAAATCATCTTTGGGTAACACAAGCATTTTAACTAGGCCATTATAGTATTTATTAGTTATTCTAGTTGGGCCTAAGGAGCTTCCTCTTAGAAAGGCGAAGGTTTTTAATCGGAAATAATGAGACTCTGTGGAAGACAGTAGATCATGAGTAGTCATGATCCCTGTGGGATAGGGTATTAAGAACCACCTGATTGAAGAGAGCTGTTCCTAGAGAAGATTTGTTTCCATGGTGAGACCTATTGCTTTAATGCCTATGCTATTAGGAAAGTTCCAAAAAACTGGTGCCACAGAGTATTCTTAGATGCTTGCTTACTCCGTATTCTGAGGACTGGTACCTTCTCGGTAAATTATGCAAAGTTACTCTTAAGTTGGATCCCAAGGAAGATGGCCCTCTGCTCTGCGTTATCAACCCCAGACACTGTAACTGACACCATTAAAGCAGCGTGAGGAGAGCTTTTCAACCCATGTTCCCAGAACCCTGCCGAAGGGGGAGGCCACGCTGTCCACCCAAATTAGAACACCTCCACTGCCACCAGCTTAATAGACTACTGTGATTCCTTCTGCTTAAAATTTCCTTTGAAAAATGGACCCTGTATCTTTAACAACAGCAACAACAAATTTACTGATGCCTGGATTTTGAGATAAAATACTTTGGTCTTCAGCAAACTAACGGTGGCATGTGGAGTAAGGGCTTGAAAGAAATAGCAATTGTTTGAAAGACAAAAGCTCTGAGAATGATGCTCCTGTGGGACATTTGTTATCCCTAAAGTTTTCCAACACAAGCCAGATTCCTGTTGTTTCCAAATTTAGTCAACATGGCCAGCTCAGGGGTCCAGCCGAGAGGGCCTCAGTGTAGCCACTGCTGTGAGGCCTACAGTTTCTTTGGAATTCCTCATTTCAAGCCTGGAGAGTCTGCTCCCATTGGTGCTACTGAGGCCCATAGCTAAGGCCTAGAGGGCACTGTGTTAACATTTCACTGTAGCACAAATGAGAACTGCATTCGACCTCCTTTTTCACCTGTGCTTGGTAGCAGCAGTTATTTTTTTTCTTTCTTTATTAAGATATTACATATGTGTCCCGATCCCTCCATCGCTTCCCCCACCTCCCCAGCAGCAGTCATTTTTAAGTGGCACCCAGGTACCTAGACTATATGTATACGTACTCCTCCCTGCATCGCTTACATTCTTTCCTTTGTACTAGTCTCTATTAAGTGTAGTAAAGGGATGGGCAGGAGAGTCAACATTTATTGAGCACCTGCTATGTGCCAGGCACTGTGCCAGGTGCTTCGAATGTATTATTTAATACACAAAACAACCTGATAATCGAGGTACTCTCCTTCCTAATTTCAGTTGAGCAAAAAAAGACTGAGAGAGGCTGACTTCCCTCTAACTCCGGTTTCTCTGTTTTAATGATAAACAATGTATAAATTGGTGATGGTTTCTCTCAGACCTGCAAACCCAGTTTTGTCTCCCCCTTTCTCTTATTCTTTGTAGAATTGGCTCCCGTTTGTTACGCTTCCAGGGAAAGGTTACCTGTAGACAGCCTTCCCATGGCTTGTCGTAAGAACCTGCATCCTAACTATGCTCTTACTGACTTTTCCCAGGGTCCTATCCTTCCCCCAAAGCCGGAGCGACTCTGGTCGTGTACAAGGACCTGCTGGTGCTGTTCGGTGGCTGGACACGGCCAAGCCCTTATCCCCTACACCAACCTGAGAGGTTTTTTGATGAGATACACACTTACTCACCCTCTAAAAACTGGTAAGCCACAAACATAAGATCTTTTCAATCTGGAATAAAATGTTTTAAATGAATGGATTACTTGTCTCTTTTGTGTTCAGAAATCTCCTTGAGGGTTTGATGAAAGCTATGGACTCTTCCCAGAAAAATAATTTTACATATTTGTGGATTTTTGCCTATAATTTCAGGTTTCCGGGACCCTTAAAATCTAAAGTTAAGAACCCTATTTCAAAGGAAAGAAGTAGAAGAGATTCATTCCTCTTTCACAAGAAATAGCCAGATGAAGAACAGGGCGCTCTGCAGTTTTGGCTACTAAGCCTCTAGGAGTGTGTGGAGCCAGATGATTCCTGACTGCTTGCTCCCTCCTGTCTTTCCATTAGGTGGAACTGCATCGTGACGACCCATGGGCCCCCTCCCATGGCCGGCCATTCCTCCTGTGTGATAGATGATAAAATGATTGTCTTTGGTGGCTCCTTAGGATCCCGGCAAATGTAAGTACTTCCTGTCACTCTGAAGGTAAACATTCCTGGGAATAACAGTCAGGGTCGGTATTCCTGAACATGGTTCCGTTTAGTTACGGCACTCTAGCATTTATTTTGTGATCCCCTAGTCACATACCACTAAGAGGAAAACTTGCTCCATAGAATCAGGTCTGTGTAGTCTATCTTTGTTGGTATGTGGTTCTATTTGGTGAGATCGAATTCTGATGGCACCTCCGCTTTGTCTGCTTCTGTCTGTGCCTTCAGAAGGCTACCTTCCAAGGAACAGGGTACTTTTTCCTGCTGTCCTTTATCACCAGTTCATGCCCTTTGGGGCTTTAGGGAAGGAAAGAGGTAGATTAACAAGACAGGTGGGAAATGGTTCACTCTCCAAATGGGATGAGTTGGGGCAGTGGGTAAGAGCAAGAAATCTGTGACAGGTCTAACACACTTTTGCTGTTCTCCATACCCTCTGTCCTCCCACCTCTGGCCACAGCTGGCCATCTCAGACCAGAGTCAAGAGCCAGAACACTCCATCTGAATCACTATCTGATTTGGAGGTTTAAGGCTTAAGGTATTGGCGCTCTTATTCCTGTGTTGCTGGTGTGAATAAATGACCTTATAGAGGGGACTATGAAATATTCACTGCCATCTAGTAGTCATACTGTTCCCTTGGGGGTTGGAGATGCCAATTTGTCTTTGATAAAACCACAGCTCTCATTAGCCATGGTGAAATTACTTTCTGTAACCAGAATCAATAAATGAATTTCTCCTGACAATGAAAGAGCTGACTTGAATAATTTTTTTTCTTCCTTTTGGTTTTTGCTTTTGAAAGACTATTATATCTTGGCTCTGGCCGGGTAGCTAAGTTGGTTAGAGCATTGTCCCAACACACCAAGGTTGTGAGTTTGATCCCTGGTAGGACACACAGAGGAATCGATCACTGGATTCATAATTAGGTGGAACAATAAGTTGATGTTTGTTTCTGTCTCTCTTTCCCTCCTTTCTTTCCTACTTTCCCTCCCTTTCTCCCTCTCTTCCTCTAAAACAGTGGTTCTCAACCCTTTAATACAGTTCTTTATGTTGTGGTGATCCCCAACCATAAAATTATTTTTGTTGCTACTTCATAACTGTAATTTGCTACTGCTGTGAATCTTAATGTAAATATCTGTGTTTTCTGATGCTCTTAGGAGACCCTGCTAGCTGTTCACGACCCACAGGGTGAGAACTGCTGCTCTAAAATCAGTCAATAAATTTTTAAAAAGAAAGACTATATCTTGACCAGTAGCTATTCCCTGCTATCAATTAACTCTTTAGGTACTAGTGTGTAATTACAGAGTGAGTCCATGGAAAGAGCAAAGGTTTGACGGTCTTGAGATGGGTTCCAGGGAAAGGAGCAGAAAAAAATATAGTTTAAGTGCTAGCTATGAGTTTGTGGGGCATCTTTATAAATGTAACTTTATATCAGTAGCTCCCAACTCCTTCATCTTTATGTTCTTCTCTTACAGGAGCAATGATGTCTGGGTCCTAGACCTTGAGCAGTGGGCGTGGTCCAAGCCAAATATCTCTGGCCCCAGTCCTCATCCTCGAGGTGGCCAATCTCAGGTGCTCAGAAATTAAAATAACTATTTAGCAAATACCGTAACCTCTTTCTGTTAGTATGGGAGAGGGAGGAGAAGAAATCTGATAAGATGCCAACATGCAAAAGCCAAAAGAGAATTTGTCATTATTTTTGCTGGTATTTGCTTTTCAACTTCTAATGGCTTATATTTATTTTTAGTGGCTTTATATTATGCCTCTGCCCAAAGCATTTACTTCGCTGTTTCACTGCTTACGAGAACCCTGCATTTAATGTGGTTGACACTCTTATGTTAATATTTGATCAAAAAAGAATATATCCATTCAGGTGACTCATCATTTGTTCAGAGGGATCAAATTTGACATGGGAGAATGAGAGCTTATGGTAATTAGAAGTAATCCTCTCTTTGGGAGCTGGGAAGGCTATTTTCATATATAACTGAAGCATAGAAGGTCAGATGCCTATGTCTTTATAGTTTTATTTTAAATTTCTTCCTGTCCCCAGATTGTCATAGATGATGCAACTATCTTAATCCTTGGAGGGTGTGGCGGTCCCAATGCTGTAAGTATTGCTGCTGTGGCATTCCCAGTGCACCTGCTGCTAAGTGTTCAAACTTGCTTCCCCTTCCCCTCTTATAAGACTGTTTCTGTGACATTTTCATTTAGAGAGTACCTTTTCCATTTGGGTATTTAGCCTTTGTGTTTTCTGGTCTTTTTCTCTGCTTTTTTTTGGGGGGTGGGGGGTGGGGGAAGGGGTTGCTTTTAATCAGTGACATTCATCTCTTGAATATTCATATCTATATTCTTCCTACTCTCACTTCCTCTTTTGGCTATACAGTTTGCTGCTATCATTTCTTTCAAGAAGAGATGGGACAGACAGGCAGATTGATAGCTGTTGGAGAGTATATGGAATTTATTTTAAGAATGCAGGTTCAGAAAGTTATGGGTGTGTATTATCTACCTCCACTCCCTACCCTCACATACACACACGTACAACCACAGGCAAAATTCAAAACCACTTAAAATCAATTCATGGGTCACAAGAACAATTTCTTGTGCCTGGCCATCGGTGATATATGAACGAATGAAAGCAGGGATGAATGAATAACCAAAGATTTTGCTTTTCTTTCTGAATAGCCATACCCTCTCTAGACCAGACAGCATAGCTTTGAGATTCCAGTTCTGTGAGTGTGTTTTGTAACGTGACTCACACTGGAGTCCTGTTGTTGGTCCTTCTCTTACAGCTCTTCAAGGACGCTTGGTTGTTGCACATGCACCCGGGTCCCTGGGCCTGGCAGCCACTCAAGGTAGAAAATGAAGATCATGGGGCCCCAGAACTGTGGTGCCATCCGGCTTGCCGGGTAAGCAGGGGACTGACAGGCTAGCAGTTTTACCTAAACTGTAAAACCAAGTTAATTTGTCAGATTTCCAAGCAAATTTGTATGGAAAATGAAAACACTTGGATGTCACAAAATAGGTGGACATTAACCATAGCTCTTGGGAGTTTGTCATATGTACAGATCACCAGAAGAGAAAACTTAGTGGGCCCCAGTCATCCTTTTAAATCCCAACTTTAAGCATCTCTTTGTCTGTAAAATTTTCCCCAGGATCCCCCAACCAAAAAATGATTCGTCCTCTCTATCTTTATTCTGTAGACATAGTTCTAGTAATAGCACACATCCATCTCCCCTTTAGCCTAGAAAGCAGCCTACATTATTTTCATCTGTATCTCAGGTGCCTATAAAATGCCAGGGTCATGCATAAAAGGTTTGATAGTTGAATGAATGATCAGAACTGAGCACAGGTCTTTTGCCTTCCAGGTGGGGCAGTGCGTGGTGGTCTTCAGCCAGGCTCCCAGCGGGAGAGCGCCGCTCAGCCCGAGTTTGAACTCTCGCCCGTCACCGATCAGTGCCACTCCTCCAGCCCTGGTTCCCGAAACCCGGGAGTACCGCTCTCAGTCTCCAGTGAGGAGCATGGACGAAGCTCCGTGCGTCAACGGCCGCTGGGGAACACTGAGACCCCGGGCTCAGAGGCAGACGCCCTCCGGCTCCCGGGAAGGAAGCCTTTCCCCAGCCCGAGGAGATGGCTCTCCTGTCCTCAATGGTGGCAGTTTATCTCCAGGGACAGCAGCCGTCGGTGGCTCCTCCTTGGACAGCCCTGTCCAGGCCATATCTCCTAGCACTCCGTCCACCACCGAGGGATACGACCTGAAAATGGGACTGACTTTGGCTCCTCGACGAGGATCACTCCCTGACCAGAAAGATCTGAGGTTAGGGTCAATAGATCTGAACTGGGATCTGAAACCCGCCTCTAGTAGCAATCACATGGATGGCGTGGACAACAGGACAGTTGGGGGAAGCGTGAGACACCTTCCTGAACAGACGAACGGGGTGCACACCCCACCACACGTGGCCAGCGCCCTTGCAGGCGCCGTCTCCCCAGGCGCCCTGCGCCGGAGCCTCGAAGCCATCAAAGCAATGTCGTCCAAGGCCCCCTCCGCCTCCGCAGCCCTAAGTCCCCCTCTGGGGTCTTCCCCCGGCTCCCCCGGGAGTCAGAACCTGAGCAGCGGCGAAACAGTGCCCGTGCCCCGGCCGGGGCCGGCCCAGGCAGACGGGCATTCCTTACCGCCCATCGCCCGCCGCCTGGGCCACCACCCGCCACAGTCCCTCAACGTTGGCAAACCCTTGTACCAGAGCATGAACTGCAAGCCCATGCAGATGTACGTGCTGGACATCAAAGACACCAAGGAGAAGGGGCGGGTCAAGTGGAAAGTGTTTAACAGCAGTTCTGTGGTCGGGCCTCCTGAAACCAGCCTGCATACGGTGGTCCAGGGCAGGGGTGAGCTCATCATATTTGGAGGACTGATGGACAAGAAACAGAATGTGAAGTACTATCCAAAAACAAACGCCTTGTACTTTGTGCGAGCAAAGAGATAATGTTCTAAACCCCTTTTCCCTTTCTGTGGCTTTTAATTTGGAATTTTCCAGCGTGCAAGCATTTGGACTGAGAATTAGGAAAAACAAAGGACAAATTACTCCCATAAACCAAAACCCTAATTTCCAACCTCACTCACTCCAGGCTGGGATCAAATCTCCATTAAGAAAAAAAAAATATATATATATATATAAATGTATATTATATAGCCAACTCTGTTTACAAAGAGGGATAGATCTCCGTCCTGGTTCAGATAAAATTGTTGCTGTGTTTTAGCAGAGGCTGTGCTGCCTTTTCTACTTTGCCGATAACTAGACCAAGAATTTAGGGAACAGACTAATACCAGAACTTTCCTAAAGAAACTGAAGAGCCCCCTGTAAATCTCTATGTGGCCTTCTCAGAGTTAGACAAAGAAAGGCAGGAGACACAGGTAGAGGTTTCAGATTCGCGAGCTTCAGGTGCTGGCAAGGTAAGAATAACCTGTAGAAAAGCGTTCCCCCTTCTCTTAAACCCACAGAGGACCTGTGAAACCTCTCTCTGCAGTAACGCCCTCAGACTGGCCTCATTCTGCCCTTTGTGACGGGGACTCTTACCCAGCAAGGGATTTCCTTCCATGTTCATGTGCCCGGACCATCGTGAAACAATGTGTGTACAGCGACACTGTCCACCTAGTGTCCATTGGTCTTCTGAGTGCTCCCTCCATGTCTCAGAAAACGTCTTGGTTTCTGATTTTATGGAATACCCTGACAATCATATTTGGTCGCAAGTTGCCAAAAACCACATTTGTTCTCCCTTTTCCTTCCTTTAAAACTTGATCTTCAGAAGCTGCCTTTTCTTCTCCCCACTTTTGTTTTTCATAGGCAGATTTTTTAAAGTCCTAAAACCTTTCTCATTTTTTTGTTTGTTTGTTTCTTTTATAAAGCTCGAGTGCCCAGAGAAATATCTTAGAAATTTCTGGAACACTTTCTCTGGTGTCACTAAGGGGCCGGAAGAGAATTCCAAATGCCAGTATCGTGAAAGATCTTTGAAGCATCAGAATAGACTGTTTTTCCTTATGAGCTTCTTTTTAATTCCAAAGCACAGTGGGCACATCTGTCCATATTTATAAAATGTGGAAATTGATCTGGAGAAGGAATCCCAATAACAGTTCCTTCTAGAAATTATTTTTGCCCTTACTGTGACACGCATTTTTCTGCCTGGCTATTAACCGGTGATTGGGTTCAATGCCATGTGTTTGACCTCTTTGAGGTATGCCTGACCTTGGAAGCAGCTCCTTCTTTGTCTCATTCATGTGTCACCCGGACAAGGCTTGGCTTTTTACTTTCATGTCATTTCTGAGATAAGATGCAACCACCTTTGGTGAGACACGGTCTCTAAAACCATGGCGTGGACACATGGGAACCACTTAAATATGGATTTTTATTTCGTGTGTGTGTGATTTCTCATCAATGGAAAGAGGCTTTTTATTTTGTCTTTAGGACTTGAATTTCAAAACATTGCATTTCCCATCCCCGCTCTTCCCTTTTTCTTGTTCACATTTCCCAAGCACAAGCCTGCTCTAGCTTGCCCTGGGCCCTGGCTCTCAGCCAGCACTCAGCAGGCTGTCTGATATGTGTGTTTTCTCCTGTTACATCATGTCGAGTCCTTTTCCCTAGCCATCAGCTTTTACAATGCGGTCCTGGTGGGAAAGTGCCCCCGGTGCCAAGCCCGGGAGAGGGGCAGCTCGCAGGGAGGGGTGTGTGTTTCCGAAACGGCTCCATGTGCTCCGCTGCATGAGGGAACTACCATGTGCCCCCTAACTGGTGTCCCGCTGCCCGCAGCTCAGCACTTGGCTTTCAGACTCCCTGCGCTGGTGCTGCTGCTGGTCCTTCTTTGGCAAAGACTGTTAGATCGTGGGGGGCTCCTTACTCACAAGAGAAAGCTAGCCTGGAAGATGAGCGGTGTTGGCATTATTGATGTTGCTGAGCTATGTTTATGACATTGCACTTGAGCATGGACAGTGCCTCCAAACACGATTCTGTTTAGACATAAAGTATTCGGAAGCGTGACCGTGCAGATTCCAGCTCTGTAATCTCCCCCTGTGTTCTGTGGCCTTCCTACGCCAACTGTTAACTTGTTGATTCCTTCTGCTTTCCCCAAGTAGGCAGGTAACGGAGAGGATTCCTTCCGAAATAACGTGGCTCCTCAGACCTCCCTGGCATCCCCGTATTACCCTCACCACTTGGAACCAGACTGTCCGTTTACAGCCCTTTCAGAAAAATCTGCCTCGTCTCCACCCAGTCATGTCCGTCTTGGTGACTCCTGGGCAGTGTGGATGCGAACCCTGGGAGAGTGACTCAGCAGTCAAGGCGATTGCCTCCTCCGAGCCTGGGAGGCCACTCGTGTGGGGAGCTGCAGGCGTCGCAGCTGAGCTGGCCGTTGCCGCAGCACCGCGATACTTCAGTCAGACCAGGTTTACCCACAGCTCTGGTTTGCATATGATGCCAATTCTTGTCTTAATGGTCACTGAGAAAAATGAGACAACGTGTTTTTTTTAACCCTCAGGAGCACCTAACGCAAATATTTATCAGTATTTAAGTATTTAAAGTACATTTTGTTTCTACTTGAAGCTTTAACCCCTTCCATTCCTGCAAGTGTGCCTTTGAGAGCCCCCGTGTCATACTGACCTCCCGCCACCTTGTTGCCCTCGGTGGGAATTTTTAGTCTCTTACCCTCGTGGACAGAGCCTCCTGCTTTCTCCTCCTGCGGTCTGGGCAGCAGAGAGGGCTCTGTCTCTTCGTTCATGTTGTACGCTGGGGTGGTGGGCTCCGTAATCCCCACCCACCCCACATTTCGGGAGCACAAATCGGTGGCGAAACAAGCGGAAATTGTACGGCCATCTTGGGCTTGCTCTCCTTTCAGCCCTTCTGGATTGATTTTATTTTAAAGTTGGTTTTCTATCAAGAGCTGAAACCATGAACTATCCTAGGAACTAAGTTGGAACTCCTTAAAGTAAAGAATCAAGAGGAGGAAAGAAAACTAACTTAAGAAAGCCTGGCTTTGGAGGACAGAAAGCCACCAGCTGATGGAGGACAAAGGGATGGTGCCCTTCCCTCACGCTATCTTTCTGGGTTTCCTTCCGCTTTGCTTCTTTCCTTCCCCTGAAAAGTGATAATCCTGGTTGGGTTGTCTGTCTGTCTGTGTCCCTGTGGTGATCCTGGCATGGTGATGTGCTCTGCTTTGCATCATCTGTGGTCTCTTACCAGCACACGAATCAGCGGGGAGCATCCGAACACATCCGGGGGCAAGAAAGCCGAATGCTGAGGCCTGGGTCCTGTGCAGCCTCCCCCAGACTGCAGAAGGCATGTTCTGCATGGTCACCAGTACGTGGCTCCCTCACCATGATCATCGTCAAGTGAGAACAATCCTGAGGCTTTGCCTCCATCTGTACTCTCTCTCCTTGCTCAGCTCCCCTCCCACCAACCAGGGTTTATGTCAGCGCACCCCCCCGGGTGCCCTGGCAAAGCTGGTGCTGAGTGATGTTTCCCATACAACTCAGGGGTCCCGGGTGGCCTATCCTGAGATGCTCATTTTAGGCACATTATGGTGTAGGAATGAAAAGTGGATTTGATTTCATTGATACTTAAATCACTGTCAATTTCATTTTTTGTTGTCTTTCCCTGATAACTTTTTAGCAATTTAACAAATAAAACAAAATGGACAGAATTGTCTTAATTGTTTTATTGGTAGAAAAGAAACAAAACCGTGATGGGAAGCGATTGAGGTTTGAAATGAAAGCTGGAAAGCGCTCTGCGCCAGGAAGGTTGTGTTTGGGGGTAGAGGTACAGTGGCACCTCAAGATACGAGTGCCCTAACATACGAGATTTTTGAGATACGAGCCGTCGAGCGAGCGATTTTTGCTTTGAAATAAGAGCAACATTTGAGATGGGAGTAATCGCACACGACCCACCAGTTTACCGCGACTCTAGCGTCTCATAGTTTCCCACGCCTCAAGGTTACGGAACGAATTAAACTCGTATCTCGAGGTACCGCTGTAGAGAGTTGCTCTTCCCTGAGGACAAGGCCATTGAATGCTGAAGCAGCTCCCAGTCAACCTCGAAGGACTTGGTGTTTCAGAGCCTCAGTACGGGCAGTGGAGACCCAGGAGAGGTGATGAGCTTGAAACAGAGGCTCAGGGGCCAGGTAGACATCCACACCGTCAATGACCTGGGCAAAGAGGGGACACAAGGGTCCAGGGTCGTGAAACAGCATAGCGAGTGGTGGCAGGGAACGCAGCCAGAAGCCCTGCAGGCCTGGGCTCTCCGCCCTGCCTTCCCCTATTTACGACAGCCTTGGATGCCAGTTTTCTTACCCACGAAGATAGTTCTGATTTTATAGGATCATGAGAATTAAAGTTGGTGTGAAAAGCACTAGCACTGTGCCGGGCACATAGTAGCTGCTCAGAAAATGGTGGCTTTTGTTTTTTGTTAGCTCTGGAAGGAAAGGCAGAGCCCAGTGTGTCCATGGTTAGCACACCCGCGCTCTGGGTTATGTGTGTCCACAGTTGTCCGGGTCATCTCTTAGATGTCATGAGAACCTCCGAGGCTTTTGCTTCTCGAGAGCAGTAAGCAGCAGCTGTTGTCATAAATCAGGTCAGAATTGTCTCGGTTGTTCATCTCCCTTTTAGACTCACTCTCTGGGTTGCCCGTCAGATTTGGCCTCCAGCACATTCTTCTGCCTGGACTTAAAGGCACCTTCAGTTAGCTCCCAATCCGGAAGTATCCGTTGGGGGCTGAGGACATGAGTATGCCCACCTGTGTGGGTGTCTGGGCGGAGCCAGACACCATAAGGGCAGATGGCTACAGTCCTGAAACCATTTGCCAAGAGTGTGCCAGTTCCTTATGCGCCTGGGTCTTTGTGCCAAGTGCTTTCTCTTCATTCAGTCCACACTGAACATCGGCCTGTCCCTGGCTCAGGCTCTGTGGGCCTACAGCTCTTGTCGCAGGCCACAGTATGAAACCCCGATTTCTAACCACACGGTGTGATGTCTCTGCTGGTTGCCGTGCTGTGAGGCACGCAGCAAACTAGACTGGGAGGCGAGGCGGGGCCTTGGCTGCAGAGGGCCCGGCACCAGCTGCTGACAGCTGCTGAGTTGGTGGGGATGGGGATAGATGATAATTTCTAATGCTTCCACGGTTGCCCTTGAAGAAGGGTTGGGCTCTACAAGGTCATGTGGCTGGAAGCGCTAGAAAAGAGATGTCAGGGTCAGCGGGAAGAACTTTGTTAGGTCAGAGCTCTGTGTAAAGTTTGGCATTTCGAGGAATTCAAGCGTTGCCTGCACCGCCAGGCTGTGGGATGTGGTAGAGGAGCCAGTGCAGAGGGCGCCAGTGATGATTGGTGGGCCTGGGAAGGAGGAAACATCGGTGCCCGGGGAATACTCCACAGGCCCAGCCCAGAGGTCAGTCCTGTCCGGCTCGCTGACAGCATCCTGACGCAGTCTGCCCGCGCCAGAGGCCATGCTCCTCCCCACTGAGGAGCACGTTTCTGTTCTGAAGGAGATCAGGATGGGAAACAGCCACACGATTGGCTCCAGGTCAGAGGATGTGTGGGAGCAGAGAAGCGGGACCTTGCGGATTTGGGTGGAAATCTTAATGTCAAGAATATAGCTCCGAGAAGATCCATGACTCACCCAAGGCCTCGCAGACCTAGCACTGCACTCCCTGCCACTCCCGTGCATCTGGGTCTAAGTTACAGCATCTAGCTGGGGACAGGGCAGCTCCTCTCTTGCTGGCTCTCTGAGAGGACTCACCGACTCTGACGGGGGACCAAGGCCTTGCAGTCACTCTCTTGAGCCGGCTCTTCAGCCCGAGACTCTGCCTCACATCCTAACGCAGGGAACCTGGGAAAGAGCAGGCTTTGCGCACCCTCAGGTCCAGGCAGGACAGGAGGCGTCGCCTCGACATCCTGCACGCTGGCCAGAGCTTATGGTGCTGCCGCACTTGATTGGGGTTTACCCTTGCTCTGCGGTGACTTCTCGCCTCCACCAGGCAGAGGGGAGCATCCCCAGCTGAGGTCTGCCTTCGGTGTCCTGTGGCCATACCTATCCCTACCCACTCTACAGTGCACGACAAAGCAGTTCGGCATTCTTGTGGGTTCTTTGTAAGGCAATGTTTCCCCCGTTGCTGGAAGTGTTCAATCAGAGTAATAATTTCTATGTGAGGGGATGACAGGTGACTTAGGATTTTTTACAGAGAGGAAGGGAGAAGGATAGAAAGTCAGAAACATCGATGAGAGAGAGAGACATTGATCAGCTGCCTCCTGCACTCCCCACACTGGAGATGTGCCCACAACCAATGTACATGCCCCCAACTGGAATCGAACCTGGGACCTTTCAGTCCACAGGCCGATGCTCTATCCACTGAGCCAAACCGGTTTTGGCAACAGGTGACTTATGCATCAGATCAAGAATGGAACCAGCCTGGCCAGCGTGATTCAGTGGTTGAATATCGACCTATGATCCAGGGGTTAAGGATTCAAGTCCCAGTCAGGGAATATACCCAGGTTGCAGACTCAATCCCTGGTGGGCATGTAGGAGGCAGCCCAATCAATGATTCTCCCATCATCATTGATGTTTCTATCCCTCCTCTTCCTCTGAAATAAATAAAAATATATTTAAAAAAAACAAGAATAGGACCAAGGGACCACTATTTCAACCCTTGAGACGTCCTATAGACTCTGAAAGGACTTCCCAGAGAGGATGCAGGACAGGGACAAGGGCACACAGATTTTTGACCAGGAAAGACCTTGGTTCAAAAGCTGGCCCTGTCACTTTGACCACCTCTGAGTCTCAGTTTTATCACTAAAACAGCAATGATGCTGCCAGCCTCCCAGGTTCGCATTTCACCTGGAACCAGCAATTGTTGTTGTCTATTGAAATGGGAGTTATTCCCCAGCAGAACCACCAGGGGGCACCCTGTGGAAGAATTTGATTCGTGAGTGCTCTGCTAGAGGCAACCGTGAGAAGGAAACTGAATGCCCATTTTCCTCTGACCTCTACTGGGGAGGACCCCTTCTCTGGCATCTGCCGTGCCTCTGAGCACCACTGCCAGGCTGGCCTGCCAGCATTCTCTGCCCAGCCCGCCCCCCCCCCCCCTGTGGGAAAGCCAGTGTTTCCCCACGGGCTGGACTCTGGATCCAGACCCTGCCAGCATGCACACAGCCAAAGCTGTTTTAAGTAAAATGTCTAAGAGGCTGGTGGAGTATGACAGGGAGCTTGCCTGCTTGCCCCCTGCAGAGAAGAGGAGGAGGGCTGGGGACCATGCCTTAGAGAGAACCTGGGAGGAGGAAGGAAGCTTCTGGCCCAGAGCATGTCTGGGTTGCCACCCCCCCATAGGAGAGCCTGGGACCACCCTGAGGGTTACTCACTCTGGGCATGCATGACCTGAGCATGTACCAAGTCACACAGGCATGACTCCAGGTGCAGTGGGAAGCTCAGAGGGTGTGAGGCAGGGGAGTGACAGACACTCGAGGCTGTGCAGGTCCAGGACACACACGCTGTGAGCCCAGACCTGGCACGCTGCAGCCTCAAAAGAACTCCCTGGGCATGAAATACAGGATCTCCAAGTCCTATATTTAAAAACGGAATCTGGACATTTTTAATCGGCCCCGCTTCTGAGTGGTTCTTTGACGTTATTCCCAAGGGTGGCGTGCCCAAGGGCAAGGTCTGCCTCTCACTACTTCCTCCCAGTGCCTGGCCGGGCACCAGTGCTCATGAATATCCGACAAATTCATGACCTAATCCACTCATGCCTGGAATGTTTGCCCCGCTTCCTACGGGTACATCCACGCTCACCCTCTTCAGGCCATTCTCCAAGCCGGAGCCACCGCCAGCTGTCAGTCAACACGTCTGTATTAGGTTTTCACTGTATTTCAGACCTATTTCTAGAAGAGAGGGATTATTACGGGCTGAATTATGCCCCCGAAAAGTTCATTTGTGGAAATGTTAAGCCCAGCACCTCAGGATGTGATAATATTCATGAATAGGATCATTACTGAAATGATTAAAATGAGGTCATTAGAACGGGCTCTAAACCAACGTGACTGCTCTCCTTAGTAAGAAGAGGAAATTTGCACACGGACTCAGACCGAGGCAAGGCCATCTGAAGACATGGAGAAGGTGGCCACAGAGAAGCCAGAGAGAGGCCTGGGACAGAGCTCTCACAGCCCCCGGAAGGAATCAACTCTGCCAAGGCCTTGATCTCCAATTCTGACCTCCAGTACGAAATATATTTCCGTTGTTGAGGCCGTCCGACCGCCCTGTGGTACTTTGTTACTGCAGCTCCAGGCAACTATTACAGGGATGTAGCAACACAAAGACGAGGCGAGCATCACAGAGCTTCTGTCCTTGCTGAAGGAGGCGGACGATACATTTTAAAATTTCAGGACCAAGAGCAGGATGATGTGAAAGAGCGAGCCTGGGGTACCGGGGCAAACCCTTGAGCAGTGGAGGGGGAAGGCCTCTCTGTGCAGGTGCCATTCACCCCGAGGCCTGAGGGGGAGAAGCAGCCGTGTGCGTGAGCTTCTGAGAGAGGTTTGGAGAGCTCCAGTTGTGGGAACTGTCATGCAGAAGCCCTGAAGCAGGGGTGGGGCACCTTTGTCCTGCCCGGGGCCATTTGGATATTTATATCACTCGTGGGCCGTACAAAATGATCAGCTTAAACATTAGCCTGTCATATTTGGTCAAACACTTAATTAACTCATTCCCAGTGCCTTGGCAGGGCCAGACCAAACGATTTCACCAGCCTCATGAGGATGTTCCCCACTCCTGTCCTAGACCAGTGGTCGGCAAACTCATTAGTCAGCAGAGCCAAATATCAACAGTACAATGATTGAAATTTCTTTTGAAAGTCAAATTTTTTAAACTTAAACTTCTTCTAACACCACTTCAAAACAGATTCACCCTGGCCATGGTATTTTGTGGTTTGCTGACCACTGCCCTAGAGGAACAGAAAAAGGCCAGGGGCCCTGGCTGGCGTTGCTCAGTGGTTAGAGTGCCCTCCTACCTCCCTCACTGAAAGGTCTTAGGTCCAATTCCCTGTGAAGGGCATGAACCTGAGTTGCAGGTCAGTTATGGGCCTGGGTCTGAATGTATGTGAGAGACAATCAATGGATATGTCTCACATCAATGTTTCTCTTTCTCTAAAAATCAGTAGAGAGAGGAACTCACTAGACCAAGATGGTTCACAGGCTTCCTTCTGAAATGTGGTTCTAACCACCTCACTCCCAGGTGCCAATTGCTGTCCGGCTTCCTGTCCCCGGCAGCGGTGGTGTTTATCTAAATTAGGTCTGTGGACTCACACACACCCCAAATCTATATGTGAGAACCCCAAGTCAGATAGGGCCCCACATGTGACTTATTTGGAGATAGGTCTTCAAGGAGATAAAGTTAAGTGCGGTCATAATTGCAGGGCCCTAATCCAGTATCACCAGTGTCCTTATAAAAGAAGGAAGAGATGCCAAAACCAGTTTGGCTCAGTGGCTAGAGCACTGGCCTGTGGACTGAAAGGTCCCAGGTCCAGTTCAGTCAAGGGCATGTACCTTGGTTGCCGGCACATCCCCAGTAGGAGGTGTGCAGGAGGCAGCTGATTGATGTTTCTCTCTCATCAATGTTTCTAGCTCTCTGTCCCTCTCCCTTTCTCTCTGTGAAAAATCAATAAAATATATTTAAAAAATAAAAATAAAACAAAGAGACACCAAGAGTGTGTGTGCACAGTGAGAGGGCAGCCTCCTGCAAGCCAGGCAGAAAGGCCTCACCGGAAACCAGCCCTGCGGCCCCTTGGTTTTGGCCTTCAGCTGCCAGGGCTGTGAGAAGATAAATTCCTGTGGTGGGAGCCCCACCGTCTGGAAATGGGCAATGGCAGCTCAAGCAGACCGACGCAGAGATCAGCTTCCCGACTGCCCCGTGCGCTCCTTACGGTGCGGGGCGCCCAGACCCATCCAGTGCCCCAAAGCAAAATCTGGGGGATGGAGCCCAAGAATCCATGTTCTGAGCGGGCTCCGGGTGCTCCATTAGCTCCTGAGGGCAGCGAAGACTGATTTCAAAAACGAACCCTCTGGCCACCAGCCTTCCCCTCGGTGCCAGTGAGGACCTCCCATCTCCTCTGGCCTCGGGTTAACTGGCGAGTTCCTTCTGCCAAGTTGCTTTGTCTCCTCCCACGTCCCCGGAGCCCTCCACCGCAAGGCCAGCCAGCACAGGCCTGGACGTGGCGGCTGGGAACCCAGAGGTCTGTCAGCTCTGAGCCCTGGCGCACGGAGAGACTGCTGCTGTGGATAACCTGGCTCCGGGCAGTCCCGTAAGGACTGCAGGAGGGGCACTGAGCCACGGGGAGTGTGGGCAGGTTTCAAGCACAGAGTCCCGCAGGAGTGGGTATCTCTGCGGTATCTCTGCCCAGCTGCCGTGGAAGCAAGTGGAAGGAAGTGCCCTGTCTTAACATCCTTGTCCCCTCCACCCTCTTGGGTATAATGGGCCTCCATGATTTGTGGGTTTGCGGTCCTCTGGCTGCTTCCAGCTTTACAAGGAGCCGCCCTCCAGTGGCTGGGGCAAAGTTTAAAAACACAAGGCCTGCCCTAACTGATTTGGCTCGGTGGATAGAGCATTGGCCTGTGGACTGAAGGGTCCTGGGTTTGATTCCTGGTCAGGGCACATGCCTGGGTTGCAGGCTCAATCCCCAGGGGGGGCACATACAGGAGGCAGCCGATCCATGATTCTTTCTCATCACTGATGTTTCTATCTCTCTCCCCATCCTCTCTGAAGTCAATAAAAATATATTTTAAAAAAACATAAGGCCCAATCTGGCAGAACATAATACTTCTGAGTCCTCAAATGCTGGGTTCTGAGTCTGTTTTCCACCGACCACCTGTGTGGTGTGGCCTCAGACAGTTGTGTGGTTTCTGAGCGTCCTCGTCTGTGAAAGAAAAGATAATATTTCCTACACAGGTTTATAGAATTAAATGAGGCAACTTCTATTGGCCTTCAGTAAAGGCTAACTCAGAGGTCACTCCTTGCATAACGGATTTGCCCTACTGAAGGCACTGCAAAAGGACACTGGGGAAAATTAAGTGTAATAGACAACCTCCAGTAATGCCCCACCTGCATCCTGTCCAGCCAACAGGCGTTTAACTGAGCACAGGCCTTCGGGTGGCAGGCCAGCATCGGAACAGTGGAAACGGGTTCGTGGCCTCAATGCCGCAGATCAGCTCCGGGAGGGCAGGGACTTCTTGTTCGCTGATGTATTATTCCCAGCAGTTAGACCAGGCTGAGCACATAGTAGGTGCACAGTAATGATTGTTGAGTGAATGGGGTGAATCGATCAATAAAAGACTGGAAGAGCCCGGCAAGTGTGTCTCGGTGGTTGAGCGTCGACCTATGAACCAAGAGGTCACAGTTCCATTCCAGGTCGTTGTGAGCTCGGACCCCAGTGTGGGGCGTGCAGGAGGCAGCCGATCAATGATTCTGTGTCTTCACTGATGTTTCTCCCTCTCCCTCTCGGAAATCAATAAAAATATATGAGAGAGAGAGAAATTGGAAGGCACAATCACAGTGAACAGCGGGCTTCTGGCTCATTTTTAAGACCTTGAGCAAGTCCCTTCATCTCCCTGAGCTGCTTTTTACCCACCGTGAAGCCAGGGGTGTTTTTACTCGTCTCGAGGCCCTGCAGAGCAGGTTAATACAGTAACAACAACAACAATAATAATAATAATAATAATAATAAGCACTGCTGTGGACAGGGCAGTGCTCTGTATTGTAAAGAACCCGAGGGGCCGAAACCGGTTTGGCTCAGTGGATGGAGCATTGATTGCCCTGCGGACTGAAAGGTCCCCAGTTCGATTCCCGTCAAGGGCATGTACCTTGGTTGCTTGTGGGCACATCCCCAGTGGGGAGTATGCAGGAGGCAGCTGATGGATGTCTTTCTCATCGTTTCTAACTCTCTATCCCTCTCCCTTCCTCTCTGTAAAAAAAACCAATAAAATATTTTTTTAAAGAATTCTAGGAGGTAAGAGTATTGGAAGCGGGAACCGGCGCGGAGGGCAGCGGACCCCTCCTCCTGCAGAGGGGGACCTGATGCCTTTCAGAAGGAAAACAGGACTCGGACTCAGCCGCGAAGAAGGCCCGGGGTCAGAGGAGGTCTGAGCGGCAGCAGCCACTGACGCAGGAGAGACCAACCCTCCGGCCCCGCCCCGACCAGGCAAGCCAGCTCCGCCCCCCGCGTCGTCATGGCAACGCTCTCCGCACATGCGCCTCTTACACCCGGACCTGGCCGGGTGGCTCTCATCCCAGCCCCGCGGATCCCCGGCCCCGCAGAAGCAGGCAGGGGGCCGGCGGCGGGCGCCGGAGCGGGAGCGCGAGGAGGACTTGCGCAGGGACACGCGGGAGCTGCCGATGGTGAGGGCTGGGGGCCCGGAAGTCGGAATGGGGGAGGCTGAGGGGAAGCGGGGCTGCTGCCCTCTCCAGGAGCTGTGTGAATGCAATATTGGGATGCTGACACCCCCCCAATTCCCCGGGAGGAATGCGGGGTGGAAGGGACTGTGGAGTTACACTTTCTGGGTGATAAGAGGTAGAGGAGGATGAGTAACCCCAGGACAGTGAAAGGGAGCGTAAAACTGCTCATGGGGTAACAAGGACGGTGGGGCTCCAGGCCGCTCCCCCACCCGAGGAAAGAGCTGGGACGCCCCGGAGCCAGGCGGCAGGTTAAGAGGGCCCAGAGGTCCAGCCTGGGACAGCCGCCCCTCCCCTCCCCGCCCTCAGCCTGCTGCCCGCTCCCACCCCGTCCCCGGGCCCCGCCATGGCCAGGCCGCCCGCCCCGGGCTCAGTGATTGTCCCCGACTGGCACGAAAGCGCCGAGGGCAAGGAGTGCCTGGCCTGCCTGCTGCGCAAGAACCGCCGGCGGGTGTTTGGTAAGTAACCCCTTTCCCTCCCTGTCCCACACCCCTCCCACCCCCTCCCCTCCAGCCTGTCACCTGCCATCCCTTAGGGCAGTGGTTCTCAGCCTTCCTAAGGCCGCGACCCTTGCATACAGTTCCTCATGGGGTGGTGACCCCCAACCATGAAATTTTTTGCTACTGTTATGCATCATGATGTAAATATCTGCATTTTCCGATGGTCTTAGGCAACCCCTGTGAAAGCGTCGTTCGACCCCCAAAGGGGTCGAGACCCACAGGTTGAGAACCACTGCCTTAGGGAGAGCAGTGTCCCCTGTCCCTGGAAGCGGGGTGGGGGTGGGGGCACGCAGAGAAGCAGGGCAGTGAGGGCCTTTGGCACTGCGTTTCTCAGCCTTGGGACCTCTGGGGCCCTCACCCCGAAATGGCCTTAGAGCTAATTCCCTCATCGGAGCCAGGATCATGGAAACAGGCGAAACCCTGCCAGAAGCTACTGTCACCAGAGAGGCTGTTGATGGGGCCCTCAGCCTGTGCCAGGCCCTCTGCTGGGCATGGACACAAGAGACTCTGGTTTCACCCTCTCCACAGCACCCCTCACGGGCTTGTTCAGACGGGCGGGCAGACACAAGCCGCTTTCATTCCCGCTCTGCAGGACAAGATGCTTCTGTTCCCCAGGCCGCAGCCAGCTCCCGGGGAGGCAGGGCCCGACCCACAGGCCAGCAGCAGGGCCTGGCATCGGCTGTGAGAGTCCAGCTCTGACCAGGAGAGACAGAGCCCCAGAAAGCTTCAGACCAGAGAATGAGAGGGCACCCCAAAACTGAGGACGCTGAGGTCCTATGCTTATAGAGGTAGCATCCTTTTAGGCTTCCTTATTTTGCAAATTTTAAATTAAAAACTCTCAGAGCCCTGACGGATGTGGCTCAGTTGGTTGGAGCGTCATCCCACACACCAAAAAGTGGTGGGTTCGATTCCCGGTCAGGGCACATTCCCAGGTGATGGGTTTGATCCCCAGGCAAGGTGTGCACAGGAGGCAACTGACCGATGTCTCCCACGTCCACGTTTCTCTCTCTCTCTCTTCCTTCCGCTCTCTAAAGTCAATTTTAAAAATGATAAAGATCTTGATATATTAACTGTAAGGAGTTTGTTTATAGTCATTGAGAAAGCTTTTGCTGATAGTTCTCTTCTGAGGAAAGAATTATGAAACACCTTGCTTTGCCATGTGGGAAATCTAGGACATATGTTAATAATATCAATACAGACCATCTCATGCGTCAAACTTAAAGATAATTTGCTTTTTGGAGTGGGTGTGGCCCAGCGCACAGAGCTGAGTGTTCTCAGCACAGCTTACCCAGGGATGCCCCTTGGGTCCCAGGCCTCAGTGATGAGAATAGAGAACTTGCCGAAACCGGTTTGGCTCAGTGGATAGAGCATTGGCCTGTGGACTGAAAGGTCCCAGGTTCGATTCCGGTCAAGGGCAGGTATCCTGGTTGCGGGCACATCCCCAGTAGGGGGCGTGTAGGAGGCGGCTGATCGATGTCTCTCTGTCATCGATGTTTCTAACTCTGTATCCCTCTCCCTTCCTCTCTGTAAAAAATCAATAAAATATATTAAAAGAGAGAGAGAGAGAGAGAGAGAGAGAGAATAAGAACCCCACCTGGTTGGCCTGAACGAGCCCTGAGAGAGGGAGTTGTCCCACCCAGGGTCTGACCGCCCTTGCCTCCCTTCTTGCCCAGGGCTGCTGGAGCGGCCCGTGCTGCCCCCCGCTGTGGCCATTGACACGGCCAGCTACAAGATCTTCGTGTCCGGGAAGAGTGGCGTGGGCAAGACGGCACTGGTGGCCAAGCTGGCTGGCCTGGAGGTGCCCGTGGTACACCATGAGACCACCGGTGAGTCCTTCCGTGGAGGCCCCTGGGGGTGGAGAAAAGACTGTCCCCGGAGCACACGGTCTGGGATGGAAGCCGCCCCTATGTTTATTCCGCAGCCCTGGACAGTCACTTCGCCTCTCAGAGCTACATTGGCTCCTCTGTCCAACAGGGGTACTACCCTGTTTCCCCGAAAATAAGACAGTGTCTTATATTAATTTTTGCTCCCAAAGATGCGGTCGGTCTTATTTTCAGGGGAGGTCTTATTTTTCCATGAAGAAGAATACGGTACACATTTATTGTTGAACAACAACAAAAAAAGGAAATGTATTACCTGTAGACGGTATGGTAGTCGTTGTCATCACAAACCAGCTCACTGATGGGCCGCAGCGCAGCCGGAGCTGTTCAGGCAGGGCAAGGTCTCTTTAAATCAGGAGTCAGATGCCTGACGGTAGCTTCGGGGGCCTTCTATTCCGGGGAGGCCTTATTTTCGGGGAGGTCTTATTTTCGGGGGGATGCCTTATATTACAGCGAGAGGCAAAACTGGAGGTAGGTCTCATTTTCGGGGGATGTCTTACTTTTGGGGAAGCAGGGTAGTCTCAATCCCACGGGGCTGTTGGGAGGTTGGTACTAGAGACAGTGGGTGGTAACAGGCCTAGCATGGAGCTGGCGCGAGGTGAGCGCTCAGAAAACACTCAACTTTTCTCGTTTTCTTCCTTTGGATGCTGCTGGGCCATCACATTCCAGCATCCTCCCGGGCCCTGGGCCTTTGGGTCCCGTGTACATATGAGTGAACGTGGTTGTCGGGGCCGAGTCTCGGGCTCTGTCTGCCTGGGAGACGGGAGGCTCCTCCAGGGCAAGTCGGTTCCCCTCAGACCCAGAATTCTCCCGGGTCAGGGACTCTGCTCTCCCCATCAGACTTGGACCCTGGAGGGCGGGGATGTGTCCTTCCAGTTCCTTCCTGGTCACCCCCCTCCACCTCTGCCTCTCCCGCCTCCGCAGGCATCCAGACCACCGTGGTGTTCTGGCCCGCCAAGCTGCAGGTCAGCGAGCGCGTCGTCATGTTCCGCTTGGAGTTCTGGGACTGCGGGGAGTCTGCGCTCAGAAAGTTCGACCACATGCTGCCGGTGAGCGGGCCGGGGGGCCGGGGGCCGGGGGGCTGCTTGCCTGAGGCGGGCCTCTGCGTCCAGGGCTCTGAGCCCCGCCTGCTGGGTTCGCAGGAGCCAGAATTGGGCTCGAAGGGGCGGACGGTCTGCCCCCGCTGGGAGAGCTGGGAAGGGGCACTGGGGCCTGGATCCCCGCCTCCCGGGACCGGCCATTCGCTGCTGGGGCCTCCATTTCGCAGTCTGCGGAAGGAGGGGTTGTGCTGAGACTCCTCAGGGCCCTGGGCAGGCGGGAGGGTCCTGCCCCGTGGCACAGCTCTGAGGGCCCCTCCCCGTGCCCAGGCTTGCCAGGAGAAGACGGACGCTTTCCTCTTCCTCTTCTCCTTCACCGACCGGGCCTCCTTCGAAGACCTCCCTGCACAGCTGACCCGCGTAGCCGGCGAGGCCCCTGGGGTCGTCAGGATGGTCATCGGCTCCAAGTATCCTTTGGGGGGCCCCGGGGGACGGCCAGAGGCCGCGCTTGGCAAGACGTGCAGCCTCCCTCTGCCCGGCTGCGGGCCCAGCCCCGGAGGCTTCAGTGAAAGGCCGCAGCCGGGCCTCCCTCAGACCCGGGGTGTGGGGTGCGGGGAGGCGGCAGGGGCGGAGTGTGATGGATGGCGGGGTGGGCAGCGCTGCCCGGCCAGGCTCCTTAGCCCTCCGCCAGGTTTGACCAGTACATGCACACGGACGTGCCGGAGCGGGACCTCACCGCCTTCCGGCAGGCCTGGGAGCTGCCCCTCCTGCGGGTGAAGAGCGTGCCCGGGCGGCGGCTGGCGGACGGGCGCACGCCGGATGGGCGGGCTGGGCTGGCTGACGTGGCCCACGTGCTCAATGGCCTGGCGGAGCAGCTGTGGCACCAGGACCAGGTGGCGGCTGGCCTGATTCCCAGCCCTGCAGAGAAGGCCCCCCCTGACTGACAGGAGTGGGCACCTGTGGTCCTTACTCCTGACTCTCGGGTGACGCGGAGCGGGGGGCAGGACCCGGGACCCAGGGCTGGGGCAGGAACCCTGATCGCATCACGAGGACTGGACAGGGAGGAAGGCGGCCTGTGAGGACTCTGCCTCAGCAGCTCTTTCCTCGCAGAATTCAGAGCATGAGGCGCGGGCACAGGCTTTGCGGGGCAGGGGTTTGCGGCCCTCTGGCCTTCTACAGGCTCTGCAGACTGAAGAACTGCATGGGCAGGGCCCCGGGCCTCCAGCATCTCCCCCACCTCCTGCTGTCCCTCCCCTCCTGCAGCACAGAGGGAAGAGAAGACGACTGGGGAGGCGGGGGAGGGTCTCCGCTGGGCCCTGGACCTCCAGTGACTTCAATCAAGAGCCCATATTGCAGAGTGGGGCAAAAGTAGGTTTATAGTTGTTTGTATGGACAATAAAACAATGTATTTTTATATATATATATAAAAGCCTAAGCAACCATTACAACCAGTTGACCGAATGACCAGTCGACCGGTTGCTATGACACGCACTGACCACCAGGGAGCAGACACTCAGTGCAGGAGCTGCCCCCTGGTGGTCAGTGTGCTCCCAGAGCCAACCTCCTGTGGTCAGCCAACTTCTCAGGGTCCCTATCCC
>PVJN01021411.1:0-34680 GCA_004026805.1 Lasiurus borealis | reverse complement strand
TACTTTCTCCCCTCAAGAGCTGCAGCCGGCTCCGACCGCGGCAGATGAGGGCCGGCCACCCTTGAGGACTGTGCAGGTGCTGAGCTCATTTGTTCGCCGGGGGATTAAAAAATAAAATAAAATAAAAATTGTTCTCCAGGTTGTGTGGACAGACCGACAGGTTGTTTTTTATAAGAAGCCGGGGTGGGGGAGGGAGTACTTCCTGTGGTGAGAGATGACTTTTCTATCTAGAACGAGGAAAGGCAGTAGCCAATCTCGCTCCTGTGTTGCAGGTGGTTTTCTTCTGCGTCGTGACAGCTCACCGTGGGGTGGGAGCGCTGAGGTGGGGTTAAAACGGGAAGACAGAATGTGGCATCCGGGATCAGATATGGAGCAGGAAGTGAAAAACTCGGAGCAGGACAGCTGTGTTCTTGCCACTCAAGCTTTCTCTTCCCGTTTCTGATGTCACTGTTCGATTTCCATACTTTTGGATCAGAGTCTCCTAACAGTAGGATGGCTGATGGTTGGGTGGGACCAGTTCGTATGCAAATTACTTTGTGTTCCTTTTCGTAGAGAGAAAAGGGTCGGTACAGGATTTTCGCCAGAGACGCCTACTCTTTCTTTCTCAGTCCCCCTTCTTTTTTTTTCTTTTTTTTTTAAATATATTTTATTGATTTTCTACAGAGAGGAAGGGAGAGGGATAGAAAGTCAGAAACATCGATGAGAGAGAGACATCGATCAGCCGCCTCCTGCATGCCCCACACTGGAGATGTGCCCACAAGCAAGGTACATGCCCCTGACCGGAATCGAACCTGGGACCTTTCAGTCCGCAGGCTGACGCTCTATCCACTGAGCCAAACCGGTCTCGGTTCGGTCCCCCTTCTGAGAAGCAGGCGTTCGTTCAGAGCGGCTGGCCAGGGACAGAGAAGAAAGAAATCACCTGGACACGGAACAGAATTTACTCTGCGTCCCCATCCGTCTGCGCATGGATAGAACCTGTGACCTTGGCCTTGTTAGCGCTGACCTATCTGTAACCTTCGCGTTACACACTTGGAAGAGTCAGGAGAAAGAACACCTTTGCATTGATCGGGATCCGTTCTTCACAGCTAAGCAGCATCTGTGAGAAAGAAGGATTAGCATTTCTCCTAGTTAGCACTGTCAGTGCGAGCAGCTCGGGTGGAAATCCACGGTCTCGAGTCTGTTCCACTCCCGCCAGACACGGAAGTGGACTGTAGGGGCGGGGGCCATAAGGGCCGGGGTCCCATCCCTTCCTGAAGGCAAGAGGCGGGGTTGTGGAATCACCTAATTCCGGGCGGAAGCCGGCCTTCAACAGAGAGAGCAGGCACGTCATTTATTTGAGGCCTCTGTTATGACTCCTGGGCCGCGGAGAACTACTTTGCACAAAGTCTCGCTCTTCATTAGCGGAGAACACGTTGCTCTAATCACCACCAATTACCCAACACCTGGAACGGAGCAGTCTGCTCCGACCACGCTCATCTGCTCTCTTTCCGGGGGGACACTGAGGGTCAGGAGGTGACTGCCGGCACTTGTGTCGCTGTGTGCACACTTCCTGGGGCGGCTGAGACAGCTCGTCCCTGAGGTGCAGGCTCCCTCTCCTGCATGTCCAGGTGGCCTCAGGGCGGCCAGGCCTCCTCACCTCCCTGCCGACCACAGTTAGCGTCTAGGCTCACTCACCAGGGTCCTTAAGCTGCCGGGCGGGGGGCGGGGGAGCGCCATGCTCTCTTCCCTCCCCCTTTTCCCCGTCCCGCTGGCTGCAGCTGAAGCCAGCCGGGACACAGGCAGAACCCACCTGCGGAAGTGGGGGGGAGGCAAGAAGGAACCTGAGCAGACTGCGTGTCCCCCAGCTCCATCTTACTGTACACAAGAGAGAGCTCCATCTTACTGTACACGAGAGAGAAATCGTCTTCTGTTCCGTTAAGGCCTCTGTTACTGGGGTTTGCACTTGCACCGGCTGAGCTGACCCTGGCTCAGCTGATAAGGACTCCCTTCGAAGGGAAAACCAAGGACAAGCTGAGCAGGATGAAGTCTTAGGGCGGGAGGGGGTGGCTATAAAGAAAGGGATGGGCCCTGGCCAGTGTTCTCAGTGGTTAGAGCCTCAGCCTGCAGATGGAAGGGTCTTAGGTTCAATTCTCAGTCAAGGGCATGTACCTGGGGTTGTGGGTTCGGTTCGCTCCCTGCCCCTGGTTGGAATGCATGCAGGAGGTAAGCGTCGATGTGGCTCTTTCACATCAGTGTTTCTCTCTCTCTCTCTCTCTCTCTCTCTCTCTCTCTCTCTCTCTCTCTCTCTCTCTCTCCTCTCTCTTTCCTTCCTCGCTTCCACTCTCTCTGAAGAGGCAATGGGAAAAATTTCCTCAGGTGAGGATTAACAAAACAAAAAGAGAAAAGAAAAAGAATTGGGTGGGAAAAGATACTAGTCATGAAAAGACTTACACCCTTTGAAATGATGAAATAAACCTGCGTGAAGTGAACGAGGATGACGATCCCCCTGGCATTTCTTACATGGCGTTAGGCAAGATGAATGCTGTTTCTCTGAACCTGGTAATAACACTCCTAAGTAGTTTGCCAACGTTGCGACGTGGACAAGTTGTCTTGGTTTTTTCCCAGGCCACCTTGGGTTCCTTTGTCTTCAAGGCACCTCTCTGGCCCCACCACCTATGCTCAGTGTCCAGCCCCTCCCCCCACCTGGAGGCCCCCCCTCACCAGAGCCCACCAGCAAGCCATCAGGTGGAGAAGGACCTTATCTTCAAATTCCCGCTGAGGTGCTGTGATGCCCAGCCCTGGCGGCAGCATCCACAGAGCTCTGTGCAAGTAAGGCCTCAGCTCCACGCCATGGATAGAACCTGTGACCTTGGTCTTGTTAGCGCACCTACATTTTAGTGCTCCTGGCTCAGTCCATCGAGGGTGCAGACCGGGCGTCTGCGTCTTCTGAGTGACCCTGAAGTGCAGCCAGAATTCAGAGCCACTGCTCTCGTTGCCAGTGGCGGGCAGCTCCATGCAGTATGGTCACCCACACACACCTCCGGGTAAGAGTCGCTGCTGGACAAGCTTCCGTCGGTTATCTCTGTTTAATGGCTACTGCTTGGCTACAAATGGAGGTACCTTCTCCCTGGCAGAGCATGAATCTTAGCCCTCCCTCTCCCAGGGGTCTGTGCTGCGCCAGTGTGTCACCACTCTAGGGATGAGAAGGTCTCCCTTTAATGGACTACCTCTCCCAGAAGGCACCTGTAATTCAACAGGAAATAATGCTCTCATTTAAGGGAATGGGCTCCTCCAATGGTGGGCTTGCAGGAATGAAGGAAGTCAGGTAAGAAGCTATTGTGGAAGAAGGACTCTTTCCTGACCCCTTAAACACACACTATTTAAGCAGCACCAATTCTGTTTGGTTTTAGAAGGCTCGCCCTAGCCGGCTTGGCTCGGTGGATGGAGCAGTCAGCCCATGGTCTGAAGGGTCCCAGGTTTGATTCCGGCCAAGGGCACTGGCCTGGGTTGCAGGCTCGATCCCCAGTTGGGGGCGTGCAGGAGGCAGCCAATCAATGATTTTCTCTCATCATTGATGTTTCTCTCTCTCTCTCTCCTTCTCCCTTCCTCTCTGAAATCAATAAAGAAATATACATTTTAGAAGGTTAGGCTTGTAGAGGGTGGGAGTGGGGGGAGAGACACAAACATATGCCCTCATTTTGTCTCCTATGCTATTTACAGTCTCCATCAGTCCACACTTTCTCTTGAGAAGCAATGTCATGCATCCCTAATCCAACCATAGTTAGATGGCCAGAGAGCTTGTTAAAAGAGCACATTATACACTATTCTAACTACCTTTTCCTGCCTGGAATATGATCTTAGAACACAAAGCGGAGGGTTCATTTAGAGATCAGCGCTCTGTTATAAGCACAGAATCAGGCAGGCTAATCAATATTCTCTCATCTGGCTATCTTTTACAAGCCTGGCGTATAATTAAGATTCTACAGCATCTTAGGTAACCCTTAATATTTCACTGGCTTTTCTCCTCGATTGGTTAAGCTGTTTCTTCTTATGTTTATCCTCTCATTCCGGGTTCTGTAAAACCTACCTTGTTAGGGCTATTGTAAAAGCCGAACGAAAATGTTGAAAGCTCTATACAAATGTATGGTAAAATGTCTGTAATGGGGACTATATTCCTTGTGGAGCAGCGGTCCTTCCAGTCTTTGGTGGGAAGAGGAGGGGAAAGGATTGAGCGGGACCCAGAGATTGATGCTGAGGATTGGCGCAGGGATTCTTTACCTCGGTTCCTGCCTAGTCCACTCACTGGCTGGGAGACTTGGGCAAGTCACTTTAATTCTCCATCGAGGAAAAAAAATGGTCATTTTCTTACTATGGATAATTTTCTGGCTGTGGAGGTAGTGGTCAGGATTAATGAATTGAAGTGTATAGGAAGGTTTAATAGTCCATAGGTTTAAAAAAAAAATTTGTAGAGCCGAAACCGGTTTGGCTCAGTGGATAGAGCATCAGCCTGCTGACTGAAAGGTCCCAGGTTCGATTCCGGTCAAGGGCATGTACCTTGATTGCGGGCACATCCCCAGTAGGGGGCGTGCGTGCAAGAGGCAGCTGATCAATGTCTCTCTAATCAATGTTTCTAACTCTCAATTCCTCTCTGTAAAAAAATCAATAAAATATATATATATTTTTTTAATCCTGCAGAAAGAATCTGGAAGGTTCTGATACAGCCCAAAATCACAGTGTTGAACTAGAAACGGGACCCTGGCATCCAGGCACTGGATCCTCCGTTCTAATTATTGGCACTCTTCCTCTGCTAAGTAGATAAAAGGAAGAGTTTTGTTTTTTGCAAAACCACCTTAAACCAACAATTGAGTTTTTTTTTATTTTTTAACCATTGCAGATGTATTACCCTGGAAATAGGATTTGTAATGGGGGTGTCCTCACACCATTCTGGGCCTTCCCCGCGCTCCCGGGAACAGACAGGGAAACCACTGAAATATGAACAGGACAGCGCCACCTCCCCTAATTGTTTATTTTCTTTCCAACGTGACAGGGAGCTGGTGGGGTTTCATTCTTCGTTTTATATACAAAATAGAGGTCCCCGGGGGAGGGTATCCTTCATGTGAACAGCTCTCCCCGTTCCCGGAGAAAACCGAGTAACAGTAACAGCCTCGGGGACATCACTTAATATTTCCAGCGTTTCACACGCGCTTCCGACACCGGGGTCTTTGCAGGGAGGGAAACTGATTTATTCCTCCAGCCGTTAGACAATGGAAAGGTGAGGTCAGGCCCGGGCATCCTTCATCCCTCCTCCCCGCGCTCCCGGGTCCCCTGGGCAAGGTGGAATCAAAGCCTTTCAAATGGCAGAGGTCACCGGAGTGACACCATCAGAGGAGCGCGAGCCTGGCCCCCTTCCTCCGCCGTTGGGCCTGCCACCCATATATCTTCATATCGCCGCCGTTGCCGCTTGAAAAATTACCTGCAGTTGGTTTTACTTTTCCTTCCCTTCCTCTTCCTAAACCATGATTTCCACACACACCCCGCCCCAGCCTAACGTGTAATTTATGTCAAGAATAACGATTATGTGCTTCTGATTATTTTTTAAAAAGCCGAAACCTTTAACATAAATGCAGGACAACAGGTGTCCTGTTTTATGGCCTTGTACCTCGCCAGCCCTATAAATTAAAGTCATGCCCGCGCTCTCGGTGTCTTTGCACTCGTCTGCGGCCGTCTTTCGAGGGCGTCCCAGGAATTCTGTGCCCCTCCTCGGGCACAGTGCTTCCCCATAATGACTTCATCTGCAGCGGGTACTTGATCCAGGCTCTGGCCATGCGCAATGCGAGAATACGTACTATAAACTGCAACCCACGTCTCTACCCTGGGCTTCTCACCCCAGATTTCCCAGTGAGATTGTTCCCTGCCCTTTGTCACCTGTGAAATCAAACAGATCCCCTCCCCCTGTTTTTGTGGGTCCCCTGGCAATGTCGGAAGAGCTTAAGCAGGATCAAACCTATGGTAAAACAACATACAACATTGCAAATGAATTTCAAAGCTGCACAAAGACCGCAGATTATTCAAATAGTCTTAAAACAACAACACCTAACTCAAATACGGCTTTGTGTAAGTGTTTTTAATAAACTAGCTTCTCTTTCGTCTACACTGACTTGGCCTTTCTTTGCTGGGTTCCTTTGCTTTCAACCCTTCACATCAAGGTTAGGAATTTCGTATGTTTAGCCATTTAGAATGGACATCGGGATGTAAATAAGGACACATGTGGCTTTGTTGTAAAAATAGTCCTAAAATGACACTTTTCCATTTTCTAATTGCTTTATTTTTTTTTTATCTTTGTCAAAATAATGTAGATCATTTGTTTTTAAAATTCAAGTAGTAGTGTTCTGGCCAGTGATCTCCGTGGTTAGGGTCAGCCCATGCACTGAAGGGTCATGGGTTCGATTTCTGGTCAAGGTCACATACCTAGGTTGCAGGTTTGATCCCTGACCCAGGTTGGGGTTCGTGCAGGAGACAACCAATTAATGTGTCACTCTCACATCGATGTTTCTCTCTCTATCTCTATCTCTATCTCCCTTGGTCCTTCCCTCCCACTCTCTCTAAAAATCAATGGGAAAAAATAGTCTCAGGTGAGGATTAACACACACACACACACACACACACACGCGCGCGCACACACACCAAAAAAAAATAATAATAATGTAGCATCACAAGCAGTCTTCACTTCCCAATACCAGAATATTGCTCTCCTGGGGCAATCCCTCTCCATTCCTTCATCAGCCCTGGCGTGTGCCTCCACATTTCTAAATAATATTATTACACAGATCTGTTTTATCTGTCAATTCCAGACATTATCTATTGATCTCATATAATGGCAGAGGAGAACTGAATACTCCTATCTCATCCCGAACCCTCGCTCCTCCCTTCATCTCCCCAACTTAATTATATCATAACTTTTAGTTGGTCTCATTTTAGCGTTTACATGATTTTAACTATGTAAACTGTATTTACTGCCAACCCTCATAAACTTCTGTCATTAAATTTTATGTCCTCTTTTTCCTCGAGTTGGCAAATGCCGTGGCTTTTTCGTGTGATTAGTTTTCGAAGTCACCCTCTCTAATTCTTCCCAAACTTTTCAACGGGATTGTGACACCCGTCTCTCTGTTTCCCACGTGGCCAATCACAACCGAGGGCCGAGCGGTTCGTTGTGTGCGGGGAACAGCTCTCCTGGAGACCTCTGTCCTCCTCCCACCCGGGCTGGCTGCTCTGGCGGCCGCTGACACGCTGGCCTTCCCCGCATCTCTTTCTTTGGTCAGAGTCACACCAGATCCAGTGTCACCTTCTTTCTCGGTGGGCCCCGTTTCGGTGGAGCGCCTTCTGTGGTGGCACCCTGAGAAGGGCTGCCTCGGAGGTAGATTTCTTGGGACTGCAGGTGTCTGAGCATCTCTTTATTCTACCGCCACATTGATTGACGGTTGGGGTGTGAAAATTGTAATGGAAATCACTTCCCCTTAGAATTTGGCAAGTTTTGCTTCATCGGCTTCCAGCTTTTTTTATTTATTTTTGTTAATCCTCACCCAAAGGTGTTTTTCCCATTGATTTTCAGAGGGAGTGGAAGGGAGAGGGAGAGACACAGAGAGAGAAACATCAATGTGAGAGGGACACATCAATTGGTTGCCTCTCCCCACACACACACACACACACACACACACACACACACACACACCACAATGGAGGCCAGGGATCAAGCCTGCAATCGAGGTACAAGGTACGTGCCCTTGACCAGAATCGAACTTGGGAATCTTCAGTCCTCAGGCCAACACTCTATCCACTGAGTCAAACCGAGGAGGGCACTTGCAGCTTCTTGGTTCTTTGTGTATGACCCAGTCTTTCCTTCTGATTCAGAAGCTTTTATAAGCTTCTCATTATCCGTTGTGTTCTGAAATTTCATAGTGATTACAAAGGTGGGAGTCACTTTTCATTCATGTGCTGGGTGTATAGAGAGCCTTTCCAATCAGAAGACTCCTCGCCCTCATTTTGAGAAAGTGTACTGGTTTTCTTGCTTTTTGTTTTTTGTTAATACCCACTCAAGGATATTGTTTCCATTGATTTTTAGAGAGAGAGGAAGGAAGGGAGGGAGAGAAGGGGAGAGAAAGAAACATCAATGTGAGACAAACAAATCGACTGGTTGTCTCCACATGCACCTCAACCAAGACCAGGGATCAAACCTGCAACCCAGGTACTTGCCCTTAAAAGGGAATCAAACCAGCGACCCTTCAGTCCTCGGGCCAGTGCTCTAACCACTGAGAACACTGGCCAGAGCAAGAAATTGTAGTCCCTTGCATCATTTCCTACCCTTTATTCCCTGTTCCATTTTTTTTTTATTGATTTCAGAGAGGAAGGGAGAGAGAAACATCAATGATGAGAATCATAGATCAGCTGCCTCCTGCATGTTCCCTACTGAGAGGATCAAGCCCACAACCTGGGCAGGTGCCCTTGACCAGGAATCGAACTATGACCTCCTGGTTCATAGGTCAATACTCAACCACTGAGCCACACCAGCCAGCCTATGTTGCAATATTTTTATCTTTTCTGTTTTCTTGTTCTTGATCATTTTGTCTTATTTCTTTAAGGTTGCCTCAATTCATCTTCCAACTCGTCTTTTGATTTTGTTTTTCATTTTGGCCACTATGAATTTCATTTCCTTTTTTTCTTGTTCTCTGACTGTTCCTTTATAATGATCCTATTTCTTGGACTTGGTGTCTTCTCATTCCTCTGGAGATATAATGATGATTTGTTTGTTTGTTTGTTTCAGTTTTTAATTTTCTTTTCTGCTCCCTGCATTAACTGTTTCCCCTGACTTCCGTTTTGTGTGTTTAGGTCTTTGTCTTTCATCTTGGAAGCTTTTATGCAAATGTCTGGTGATCCCTAGGCCCTGCTTATATTAAAAGCAAGGCACTAACATGCAGATTGAAACTTCCGGGTGCCGAGGGGGAGCACATCAGCTCCTGGGCACCACTTTAAGAAGCCTAAAGTTAGGGCAACAGGGGGACCCAACCATTTTGCTTGGTTTCTCCCAAATATTAGCATCTTTATGTCTTTTCTCTGAGGCCATTCATTTCTTCCAGAAAAGGATCCATGAATCTCCTGGTGGTGCCGTTATACAGGACCACTGAGGGCCTTATAACAGAGCAGCACGGAGGCTTGGAAGGGGGGGGTGGCTCAGTATTCAGGACACAGGCTGTTATTTAAATCACCTCTATCAGGCCAAGACCGGTTTGGCTCAGTGGATAGAGCGTCAGCCTGCGGACTGAAAGGTCTAAAGTTCGATTCCGGTCAAGGGCATGTGCCTTGGATGTGGGCACATCCCCAGTGGGGGTTGTGCAGGAAGCAGCTGATCGATGTTTCTGGCTCTCTGTCCCTCTCCCTTCCTCTCTGTAAAAAATCAATAGTATATATATATTTTTTTAAAATCACCTCTTTCAGGATGCTTCTCACTCTGCACTGGACTCTGCGTCCCAGGATTTGGGACCTCCCTGGTTTAGTTGCCCCGCATAAATTAAGCGCCTGTAGCAGGGTGAGAGAAAGATGGTTACCTCGCTCTACGGGGAGAAGTAATATTCTTCTGAACCAGAGTCAGAAAACCCTATTTCTCTTCTCGGCTCTGCAACAAATGAGCCACGTTACCCTGGGTGAAGTTACACAGTGACACCCTGAGTGAGTCACAGAGTGACATCATCGGGTGAGTCACAGTCTAGCTGGTTGGGTGTTAGTATCCCCAACAGTCCCATGAGTTGCGAGGTCTTGCTTCATCCCTGCTGAGATGTAACCTCTCCACCTGACAGTGCTTCCTTCAGGTACCTCGCGGAGGCGCTAAAATAAGGGCTGAAATATAGAGAAGAATTTCCTTGACGAGCATTGCTATCTGCTTCGGTTATGTCGCCTCTGAGCTGTTGCTCCTACCGATGGAGATTTTAACTGTGGGAGGCAGGCTATGCAGCTCAGGCTCTGCACCCGAGTCTCTCCTTTCACCTGTTCTGCGTAGTTTGGCCCCCGAGAGACCCAGCAGGTGGAGTGAAACATTCCTGTGACCCTCAGACCGGAGGGTCACCCCAGTACCCACCTCCTCCCTGACAACGCCAGCGATCTGATCCCACCTCAGGGCTGACATCCTGGACAGCTCTCAGGCTCCGTCTGGCAGGCCCGGGACCTGGATCCACGAAATTTGGACTGAGAATCTAGAATTCAAACATTCTTCAGCTTGAGTTTACATTATGGTTATGACTATAACATTATTCGTTATGAAAAAATGTTTGTATATTATGGTTTAGCCAAAAAAAAAAGACTAAATTTGGAACTTAAAAAAAAAATGAGTCTAAGTCTGATTCTTTTTTTTCCCAACCGTGTGAGAAAGTCCCTCTCCTTCGCTGAGCCTCAGTTCCAACCTCTGAAGGCCAGACTTTGAAGGCTGTGTGTCTGTATCAGAATCAAGGAGGTGCCAGAAAAAAAAAGCATCTTTTTTTAAAATATATTTTATTGAATTTTCACAGAGAGGAAGGGAGAGGGATAGAGAGCTAGAAACATCGATGAGAAAGAGACATCAATCACCTGCCTCCTGCATACCCCCCACTAGGGATGTGCCCACAACCAAGGTATATGCCCTTGACTGGAATCGAACCTGGGACCTTTCAGTCCGCAGGCCAACGCTCTATCCACTGAGCCAAACTGGTTTTGGCAGGAAAGCATCTTACAAACACTAAGTGAAGTACTACCCAGCTATCCAGAGTTACTGTTATCGTGGTTACTATTCTAACTATTTGGTCAGGGAACCTGCATTGCGTGCTGCCTCTCCCGTCTGCTTTGTAACACGCAGGCCATTCCACACTGAGAGTTGGCTTTCCAAAGAGACTTTTGTTTTTTTTTTTTCTTTTTCCTGCAAAACAAATGAATCCGGAACCAGTCTACCTTAGCCATCCAATATGTGCCGTCTCTTTTGGTCATGAACAACCTTAAGGTAATAGGCTGGTCTGCCCCGATGACAGAGAGAAATGTCGCAAGGAAATGGGTTTCCATCCGGGGCCTCTAAGGTTCCATGCCAAACAATAACAAGGGAAAAATTATGCAGCTAAACGTACCTGACGGGCATTGGCACCCAATATGCCACCCTCCATGCCAGGCATTATTACTTAGACACCTGCCGCTGGGGAAGGCCGCTCAGAAGAGCTCCTCTATACTTTTACCAGACAGACATTTTAGGGACCTTTAAATAAACGTGTATAGAAATACAGAGCGGCGCGTCTTCTAAACTCTGCTATTTCATCCGTCTGTGCCGAGCGCCGTGAAGCAGAATGGATGTGCTCTCAGCGCCCTGCAGCCCTGGAAAATGAGCCAGTCCACTTAACAATAAATGGTGGCCGGTTCACACACACATGACTGGCCTCGTGGAGAGGAAAAGAAAGTTGAGGGTAATGAAGTCCAGTGTCTGTGTCCCTGCGCTCGGACAGGAAAGGACGAGTGTTTTATAACTGTTTATTGGAGCTAATGGTAATAAATTCCTCACTTGTGATGCATTAACTTTAATGTTTTCATTACGTGGTGATTTAGGTTTTCCCTTTTCACGTTGTAAATCATGTCGTCCCAGGAGCAGGGCAGGTCGGTGCCTGCCATCATGTTCAGAATGCTCAATGGGGAAAAGAAGGCTCTCTCTCTCTCTCTCTCTCTCTCTCTCTCTCTCTCTCTCTCTCTCTCTGTCTCTCTCTCGCTCTTGAGCACAGTGTGACAAAAGATACTTTGCCTCATCCCATTTGCTACTTTCAAAGTCAGACAGATGCACCTGACAGCAGCCTAGCAGAATGTGGCAGGGCCTACCTCAGATCCTAGGGATGGTCGGTCTCCATAGTAACTCTCCAAATGTATTTGGTACAGAAGTTTTGTTTTTGTCTCTTTCTTTTTTTGAGTGGTTTGTGTGTGTAGTGTGTGTGGTGTTTTCCATTTGCTGAGTGTGAGCCCTTGGTTAATGAGCTGTGCAAATAGATATTGAGATTTAGTGTTTTTATTTTGCAATTACAGACTCGATTTGGTTGGAAACTTTTGGATCTAGATACATCGCCCTCATCTTCCCCCTCTCTCATTTTTTTTTTCCTGGCAAAGTTCGACCTACTTCAGACTTGAGTTTTGTCAAATGAAACAGAAAAAAATCAAGTGAGATTTTAAATCTCAAATGCCTGCAGGTTCCTTATAAGAATCAGAGCCTTCCTTTTTCTGTCTCCGATTCCATCCCGCTGCACAGAGACGCCCAGGGAGCTGGCGAGGAGGGAGGTCTGGTTTGGGAGTGGCACTTGGTCCAGTAGATCATACACGCCAGGTCAAAGCCACATCGCCAAGGTCATTGCCTCCCCGCCCAGTTCTTCCTGATGGGGTATGAGAGTTCTCATTAGATCACCCACCCTGAAAGAGCCCCAGAGGATCAGGATAATTAGTTCCCATCTTCTTTTTTATTTTCTGCTTTGTTTGCTCTAACAGTTTTTGTTTTGTTTTGTTTTGTTTCTGCAGCGCTCTGGTGATATCGCAATGTCTTTAACTAGAGAGACAGGGAGGAGATAGAATTATCATCATTCTCTTCCTCCATGAAATGTTTTGGTTTGGAGAGGAACTCAAACAGAGACTCCAGGATTCTCATACACTGATCCCCACACAGGCTTCCCCAGCAACACTGTTAAGTGTTCAGATACACGTGAGATGTCTGCATACAGGGTGCAAACAGGTGTACCTTTGGGGGCTCAAAGAGAAATAAAAGAACGAGGTTGGGGCAACCCCATAAGAAGAGATCAAGTCCCCAGCCACTCAAGGTCTGTGGCTCAGGAATTGCTATCAACAGCTGTTTTCTGAGGAGTATTCAGTTACTCGTTTAAGTTGTCGGAGTTGGAGTTCAGCCCTTTGTCCATTTACGGGTTCCCCCGGCCCCCCTCTTCTGATGCTTTCCTGAAGATAGGTAAGATCTGAGATGAACCCAAAACTAGTTTGGCTCAGTGGATAGAGCCTCGGTCTGTGGACTGAAAGGTCCCAGGTTTGATTCCGGTCAAGGGCATGTACCTTGGTTGTAGGCACATCCCCAGTGGGGGAGTGTGCAGGAGGCGGCTGATCAATGTCTCTCATCAATGTTTCTAACTCTCTATACCTCTCCCTTCCTCTCTGTAAGAAATCGATAAAATATATTTTTTAAAAAATAAGATCTGAGGTGAATAGAATTGGTGTTTCACTGAGGCTATGAAATTGGCTCAGAAATTTAGTTCTCTGCCATTGGGGCTCAGAGTATTTTTTCCTAAAATTTTCCCCCAAATCCTCCTTGCCCTCCTCCTAGTATTCTCAGTACTGTTCTTCATCCTGACTTCTGCGCCCCCACATCCTCCTTGCTCTCTCGTCTAACGCTTCCTTTCTTTCCCTTTTTTAATTTCTTATTTCACATTACCAACCTTAAGATTAAAAGAGCGAATATACAGCAGAACAGAAATTGCTGTTTGTGGCTTGGGTAAACATGATTTATCTAACAAATATTCACTCCCATATTGCCTTCTTAGATCACAAGTCCCACTAGGCTAGAAGTGATTTCAGTTCAGTTTAACAAGCATTTATTAGGCACCTACTGTGCGTACCGCGCCTTGAGGGATAAAGAAACAGGTATGCGGTCCTGGCCGGTTTGGCTCAATGGCTAGAGCGTCAGCCTGCGGACCAAAGGGTCCTGGATTCGATTCTGGTCAAGGCCATGTTCCTTAGCTGCAGGATCCTCCCTGACCCAGGCCCTGGTCAGGACTGGTGCAGGAGGCAACCAATTGATGCCTCACATCGATGTTTCTCTCTATCTTTCCCTCTCTCTCCCACTCTCCCTAAACATCAATGGAAAAAATATCCCTGGTTGAGGAGTAACAAAAACAATAATAAGAAAGAAAGAAAGGAAGAAAGGAAGAAAGGAAGAAAGAAAGAAAGAAAGAAAGGAAGGAAGAAAGGAAGGAAGGAAGGAAGGAAGGAAGGAAGGAAGGAAGGAAGGAAGGAAGGAAGGAGGAAACAGGTATATGAATAATGAATTTACTGTCCTCTATGAAAGGCACCAGATTTCCCAGTGGCAGCTTTATTTAGGCTTCAAGAAATTAAATCATCAGCACCAAACTCCTTAAAGTTTATACTATGTTTATTTTAGGAAATGATTCTTATTCTAAAAGTGAGTTATCAGAAATCTCCACACCTTCAACTAATCAAAAGACACCACTGGGTCATGACACCATGATTGAGAATCAATGATGATTATGTTGAATTAGTTATTCTTTACAATGAACTATTCCCACATACCAGATGCTATTCTTACCATTCATTAAGGCGCTAGAAGAAGTGTTGTAGAAGTTATCGTGCTGAAACTGGTTTGGCTCAGTGGATAGCGCATCGGCCTGCGAACTGAAAGGTCCCAGGTTCGATTCTGGTCAAGGGCATGTACCTTTGTTGTGGGCACATCCCCAGTAGGAGGTGTGCAGGAGGCAGCTGATTGATGTCTCTCTCTCATCGATGTTTCTAACTCTCCTGCCCCTTCCTCTCTGTAAAAAAAAAAATCAATAAAATATATTAAGAAGAAGAAGAAGAAGAAGAAGAAGAAGCAGCACTGAAAGTGAAAATCTTGAAGACTTGAAGACCACAATCCTATTCGCTTAGTGTGGTTCTTCTGTGTTGCAACAAGAACCTTTAGCCCCATGAATATTCATGGTTTCGGTATGCCGCCTTGCAGCTTGGCATTACTGATTGTTTTATGAAAAGAATCCAACGTGAAGATTTGGCTTAACTTTTTCTTTCTTTTTTTAACCAATGCATCTTCCTGAAAGAGTAAGCAAATCAGGTCCAAGATGCCTGTGTGAGCCCTCCGCTGGAACAGGGCCTCATTTTTCTAGATCTCGCTCTTGTGTCGGAAGAGGTTCTGTAAACTTTGGTGACCAGGCAGCATTTTTTAGAGCTCCAGGTTGCTTCTGTTTGTATTTTCTTTGCCCTGTGTATCCTTTGATTATGTTATCATTCGTTTATTTTGCTCTGTGTATCTGTTGACCTCTTGCATTTCACACGGTCTTGCCCTAGAAAGCGATTCCACAGATAAATCAGCCAGCACATTAAAAAGTAAATAAGAAATACAAGATCTTAAAGCAATTTTTGACATCAAGTAGGAGAAGAACCATACGTCGGTCTGTTTCTTTTTCCATGTTTAAGTGGGGTCTCTTCTGTGGGAGAGGGAGGTGGGAAGACCCTGTCTTTCCTCAGCCTTTTCTGAGGGGGTCCCCTCACCTGAAGCTCGGGGTGGTGGTAGAGGCATGGGCTTTTGTAGCCAAGCAACCGTCAGCAAGCCCCTTCCTTTCACTGAACTCCCGTTTCCCAGTCTATACGGTAGGGCTGATGGTGTGCTCATAGGGTCATCATGGAGGCTCAGATGAGACGTGAAAATGTGGATTAAAAACGTGTTCTTGCCAAAACCGGTTTGGCTCAGTGGATAGAGCATCGGCCTGCAGACTGAAAGGTCCCAGGTTCAATTCCAGGCAAGGTCATGTACCTTGGTTGTGGGCACATCCCCAGTGGGGGGCGTGCAGGAGGCTGCTGACCCATGTTTCTCTCTCATTGATGTTTCTAACTCTCTATCCCTCTTCCTTCCTCTCTGTAGAAAATCAATAAAATATTTTTTAAAAAACTTGTTCTTTGTCTTACCATTGTTATTAAGATATGCTAGTTATAATTATTCTGTTCAATTATCTGATTTTTTTTTTCTTAGTACTACTGGCCTAGAATCTGTCTTGTATTTTCTTTATCTTCAAGATAAGATTTCTCCCATAGATTTTTATTTTCACACAGATTTTTTTTAAGATCTTAAAAATTTGGGGGGGAATAAAAGTCCATCAAGACCTCCCGAAAGCTGTCCTCTGCGTTGGTTTGCTACCTACAGATTATTTCTACCATTTGCAGATGTCCGTCAGTCTAGCTCCAATTGCACTTGTTTTGTTCCCTCGCTTCTTACGTCACAGCTTGTCAAAGTACTTGATTAAGCACATTCTGGTCACTCTTTTCATCTGTTCTTCCATATATTTCTCCAGTAAGTTAAAGCTGGGTGGTTTCTATATCTTCAAAACTTTTAGATCCTAAGTCTAGTAGTAGTGATTCAGAATTTTTCACCTTACTTGTGTTGGTGAAAATAACAGAAAAGTGGAAGAAGTGTAAACTCGGGTGGGTATCAAATGGAACCACGGATGTAAAAGAACTCTTATCAGCCTGTCTCACGGGACTGACAGCAGAAGAGTCCCTGAAACCAGCTTCCTGTTAGCATCAGGCTCAGATGAACACTGCTTGACAGACACCTCCAGCTGCCATGTATTGACTGATTCCTGAAAATTTGAGGAAAAAAAGGCAAGAAGTAACCCAGAAATGCAAGAAGCTAAGGGAAAACAGTAATGAACTTATGAAAGAAGGCCACAGAAACGAGAATACAAGGAAGAGGGTTTCATGACCAGATTTAGGGCCCACAATCAGAATACTATCCACGCACCCCACCTGCCTGTTCCCCTTTCGGAGCCTTTGAAACACTGTGAAGTGGGTGTTTGTCGCTTGTCTGCAGGGCACACACACCAGTGACCTGCAAGTGAAGTGGAATGGCTAATGCAACTTGACCTTGCCCAGCCTTCAAATATTAGGTTTTCTCCAGCCTCACCCTCCCAGCTCCTGGGTCCTTTCTCCTGGAGACCTGAGTGAAGGCCGCTTGGTAAACGTCGCCCTGCCTGAAATGCACCCCCTGGAAGCCATCCGTCTGCAGGCTGGATAGTTAGTTTGGTCCCTTTTCCAAACAATTGAGAAGCACTTGAATTAAAAGGCAAGAGGAGGCCGAAACTGGTTTGGCTCAGTGGATAGAGAGTCGGCCTGCGGACTGAAAGGTCCCAGGTTCGATTCCAATTAGGGGCATGTATGTACCTTGGTTGTAGGCACATCCCCAGTAGGGGACGTGCAAGAGGCAGCTGACCGATGTCTCTCTCTCATCGATGTTTCTAACTCTTCTATCCCTCTCCCTTCCTCTCTGTAAAAAAAATTAATAAAATATATTTTTTAAAAATAATAATAATAAATTAAATAAAAGGAAAGGGAAGGATGGGAGAAGTCCATCATTTAAGGTGGGGACTTGCATAAACTATTTTTCTTTTTTTTTTTTAATTACCCATTTTCATTCCAGTTGAGTTAGCAAGAGACCAACCCAGCTACCAGTGATGACGCTCGCAAGCACCTGGTTGGTTCTGCAGGCGCCGCAGCCTCTTCGCTGTGGCGACTGTGCGGCCGCCTGCACTATGAGCCTGGTGCTGTGGCGTTGCCAACTGACTCCTCCAATTCTCTTTTCTCAGCGGGCTAGAACGCCGCTGGTTAAATAGGCCGTGACTCACATAAGCTCCCGTGTCTTTTTTATTGACTGTTTTATGGAAATGTATCACACTCCAAAGGGTCCCCCTGGTTGTTGCTGTGAGCAGCTGACAGAGGAGTCATGCTTAGCACTGAGACATGGAATTCTGCTCTGTCGTTTTCTTACTGCGGAGCTGGGAATGGCTGGGACCCAGGCTCCAAAGGAATCTGGGCGAGGAGAGAAGGGTGTCTGAGAATTGCTTTTCTCTTTATCTGCCACGAAAGTTGGGTGGCCATCACTTCTGGGTAGCACACTTCTCTGCGGATCTTATCTTTCTGGCCCCTCAGCATTCAGCTAAGTGGATCTTTTCTTTCTATAGCTCTTCTGACAGTTGTAGTTAAGTGTAGCGGCAGAGAGAGATTATGACACTAATGTAATTCTGTTTTGTGCTGATAGAATGTGATACACCCTAAGGTTTATCCAAGAGGGCCATTCATTCCCAATAAATCTAAATCATTTCTCATCTTTTTTCAGATAATGGACCCCCCAAAAAAAAACCTCTATTTTTTAGAAATTGCATATTTGAATAGAAATGTTTCTGCCTTAAAATAGCAATTGTTTGTGGCTCCTTCCTGTTTTTATTATCTTCCAGCAAGTCATGTATGTACTTGTATTCTGCAGTAAGTAACTCTGTAGATCTCTTCACTTGCCAGTAGGTGTCAATTCGGACCTACAAGACTCCTCCTGGCTCATTACCCCAGGACTGTGGCTAACGGGTGCACCCTCAGGATAATCAGTTCTCCATCGGTAGGACCCCAAACTGACACAGAAAGAGGGGAGAGCTTGACTGCCACAGTGGTGCCCACTTTGGTGGTCTCATATTGATCTGATAAGTCATGGAGCGGATGAAACAGAGCTCACAGTCAACTTCACATGGAGGACAACTCTGTTACTGTACGTGCCCTGCACCTGGAAAACCACCAGAAGAATAGAGATTGATCATATGTGATTTCCTCATTTTTTTGTCTGTAACCATTCCAAATGTCACCTGCAACCCCGTGGTTCCCACTTCCCGCAAGAGAAGCCAGGCAAGAGCATTCATCAGTACAGATGCCCTCTCATAAGAAAGCAGCCTCAAATGAAACCGGTCTGGCTCAGTGGATAGAGCGTGGGTCTGCGGCCTGAAAGGTCTCAGGTTCGATTCCCATCCAGGGCATGTACCTTGGTGGTGGGCACATCTCCAATAGGAGGCGTGCAGGAGGCAGCTGGTTGATGTTTCTAACTTTCTATCTCTCTCCCTTCCTCTCTGTAAAAAAATCAATAAAATATTTAAAAAAAAAAAAAAAGGAAGGGAGGGAGGAAGGGAGGAAAGAAGGAAGGAAGGAAGGAAGGAAGAAAGGAAGCAGCCTAACACATCTTACAAAATACTGCAATCCCCAGCTCTGTGGCTCTTCAGACTCTTGTTGGTAAATGACCACGAAAGGAAATTCAGCAACTCGTTCAGCGCCCGATTTCAGAACGCCAGGTGTGACGTTGGGGGGGAAGGTGGTGACAGGGCTGTCTCCAGTCTCCCAGAATTGGCGCCTTGAAGTCCCAGCATCTCTGCTGTCCTATGTCTTTGTGTTCTCGGTGGCGGCCTTCCTGGGTTTGGGGCGGTGGGGAGAGAGAAGCCTCACGCTGATAATGTACTGAAAGTAAATGAAATTAAATAAGCGAAGCCTCGCTCATCACTACTTCCTTCCCCCCTGGGTAATTCAATTCGAGCTCTCTCTCTGCTGGGAACTCACTGGGACTGTCTCCGTCACCCCGCTGGGGTCTGGAGTCTTAACATCTAAATAAAAGTTTCACTCAAGCATTTTTTATGCTCCTGCCAGCAGGATCAGCGAGCTGGTGTGGGCACATTAATGTAATATTCATACTCGCAGACTCTCCCGCACACGAGGCGATGTCTTTCCCATTTTCATAATTATGGATGTGCCATAAAATGGCATTTAGATCTGCATTCTTAAAAGGAGGTTTGGAGTCTAATAGAACGTTTAACGTGGCTTTTATGATTCAGACGCTCAGCATCTTTAACAGGTAGCGGTGTCTCTTACGTTGAACAAGACCTTAAGAGAGAAGGGGGGGAAGGGTAGGGGAAAACGCATGGGAAAAAGAGACGGCTCCTTCAAGCTCAGGCGACCCTGTTTTCTTTATCGCCTGTGTTTTTGCATTTAATTCTTAGGCTTTTAGGAACAATTTTTACTGCCCTGAGAGAGGACCGGCTCTGCTTCAAAGGCCTGCTCAGTGCACTGTTCCTCACCATCCTCAGTAGGATCTGAGTCAGTTTTCTTGGAAAGCATTTTCAAAGAGAGAGAATTTTCAGAGAGGTGGGAGAAATGGAAGGGTCCCAGCGGAAACCAGTTTGGCTCAGTGGATAGAGCATCAGCCTGCAGACTGAAAGGTCCCAGGTTCGATTCTGGTCAAGGGCATGTATCTTGCTTGCTGGCACATCCTCAGTAGGGAGCCTGCAGGAGGCAGCTGATCGATGTTTCTCACTCTCTATCCCTCTCCCTTCCTCTCTGTAAAAAAATCAATAAAATATATTTTTAAAGAAAGGAAGAAAAAGAAATAGAGGGGTCCCAGACAAATGAACTTTCCTTTGTTGCTATTAATCTCAGGTAGGCACCTTAAGACTCCTCTGGGAGGCTTCCTAACAGCCTCAGGGTTTGCCAACTTGTGAAACACACAAATCCGAACAGTCCGTGAACAAGAAGGAAAAATAGGCATTGAGACATACGGAAAAGAAGAGAGAAAAGCTCTTCTGATTCATGTATTTAAAACTGAGCTTGGAGTAGCTTAGAAGCAAGTGGTGATTGTAGTTACATTTTTACATTGTCATAAAATGTTCTTTTTAGACAGCAAGTATGGAAAGCACTGAGCAAAGTAGCTATCACTGAATAAAAGTTAGTTATGGTAAGAGATAATTTTTAAAAATCATGTAATTGAAAAAAAGTATTCCACCCAACAGTCTCAAGATATTGCATAGGCTGTGCCTTATTTTGGTTTGTGTTTTGTTTGCTTTCTAAATATTTTTTAAATAAATCTTTATTGTACAGATTATTACAGTTGTTCCTCTCCCCCACTCCCCTCACCATAGCTCCCCTCCACCCGGTTCCCACCCCACCCAATGCCCTAATCTCCCTCATAGGTGTATGAGTTTTGTCCAGTCTTTTTCTGCATCCCCCACACCTCTTTGCTCCCAAGGATTGTCAGTCCACTCCCTTTCTATGCCCCTGATTCTAGTATAATCACCAGTTTATTCTGTTCATCAGATTTTTTATTCACTTGATTTTTAGATTCACTTGTTGATAGATATTTATTTGTTCTTCATAATTTTTATCTTTACCTTTTTCTTCTTCCTCTTCTTAAAGAGTACCTTTCAGCATTTCATATAATACTGGTTTGATGGTGATGAACTCCTTTAGCTTTTTCTTATCTGTGAAAGACTTTATCTGATCTTCAATTCTGAATGAAAGCTTTGCTGGGTAGAGTAATTTTGGTTGTAGCTTCTTGCCATTCATCACTTCGAATATTTCTTGCAACTCCCTCCCATCTGGCTTGCATAGTTTTTGTTGAGAAATCAACTGACAATCATATGGGTGCTCCCTTGTAGGTAATTAACTGTTTTTCTCTTGCTGCTTTTAATCTTCTCTCTTTGTCTTTTGCTCTTGGCATTTTAATTATGATGTACCTTGATGTGATCCTTTTTGGATTCCTTTTGTTTGGGGTTCTGTGTGCTTCCTGGACTTGTAAGTCTATTTCTTTCACCAGGTGGGGGAAGTTTTCAGTCATTATTTCTTCAAATAGGTTTTCAATATCTTGCTCTTTCTCTTCTTCTGGCACCCTCATAATTTGGATGTTGGTACAGTTGAAGTTGTCCCAGAGGCTCCATACACTACCTTCATATTGTTCTTTTTTCTTTATGCTTTTCCAGTTGGTTGTTTTTTGCTTCTTTGTATTTCAAGTCTTTGACTTGATTCTTGTGATCCTCTAGTCTACTATTGGATCTCTGTAAATTATTTTTTGTTTCAGTCAGTGTATGTTTATTTTCTAGTTGGTCCTTTTTCATATCCTTGAGGGTCTCACTAAATTTAATAGCTGTTTCTAGAAGATTCTTGAAAAACCTTATACCCATGGTTTTGAACTCTATATCCAGTCATTTGCTTTCCTCCATTTCTTTCATTTGTAACCTGTCTTTTTGTCTCTGCATTTTGGCTGCTTCCCTGTATTGATAAAGCAGCTTTATGTGCTAGGTGTCCTATAGGCCCAGTGGTTCAGCCATCCCAATTACCTGAGGTGGACACTCTTGGTGCACCCCTTTGTGGGCTTTATGCACAGTCTTATTATAGTTAAGCCTTGATTGTTGTTGGTATCACTGGGAGGAATTGATTTCCAGGCCAATTGACTGTGAGGATCAGTATGTCTATAATGGGAGAACTTCTGTGCTGGAGACACCCTTATGAGGCAAGACTTACTTTAGTGGGGCTTTGATGCTCACTAAGTCTGCCCCCTGAGTGTGTCCCTTATGGATCTAAGGAATTGTAATCTGGATGGTCCCACTCTGACAACTGGGTACACTGGCTCTTAGACCTCCAAAGAGGTGCTAATTTAACCTCTGCCTGAGGGCACCCAGCAGGAGCTACAGAGAGATCTGAAGATTTCTCTTCTTTGTTTGGGGCTTAGAAAGAAAGATGAGGCCCAAGCTGTGAAGCAATGCAAGTTGCTGTGGATACTTGGGCCTTCTTTTGGATGTTCTGAGTCTCTCTGACCCAGCTGCAGTTTGTTAAGTAATTTTAGATTTCAAAGGACCAGGCCATTCATATGCAAAAGCCTCTTTGACAACTTGGGTGGGGCAGGGTCTCAGGGTGGAGCAAACAGCAATGGCTTCCCACTTCCCTTCCTTAAGAGGTCCCTGGGTCTCAGTGTTCCATGGTAATCACTGCAAGCACCTCTAAGAGAAAGCTGTCCTCAAGTTCCGCCTGAAGCTAGTTTCTCCCCATATGAGTCTGGGTCTCCAGAGTCTCGCCCAGAACTGGAGTTCAGAACAGTCAGGAACCTGAGTCTCCTTCCCACTTGAAAAAGACAGCCGCATACTCTGTTGCCAGCCCTCTCCCCGCACGCGTGCCTCCATACCCCTGCACTTTACTTCTGCAGCTCCTCTGAGTCTCAGTGTGCTTTTCTTTTTCCTTCTAGATGACAATTTCCTCTCAGCCAGCTTTACTGTGGTTCAGGACGATGTCAGTTTTGTCTTTTAGTTGTAGTTTTGAAGTGGTTGTGCAAGACAGCAAGTTCAGATATTTACCTATGCTGCCATCTTGGTTTCTCCGCTTTCTAAATATTTTAAGGCAAACAAAGTAAGATTTGGGTTTGGGGATTAAAAGAATATTAGAACTACACTAACCCACTCCCTTTATTTCTCCTAATTAAGAAATATAGAGCCAAGACTGGTTTGGCTCAGTGGATAGTGCGTCAGCCTGCGGACTGAGAGGTCCCAGGTTCAATTCCGGTCAGGGGCATATATCTTGGTTGCGGGCTCATCCCCAGAAGGGGGCGTGCAGGAGGCAGCTGATCAATGTCTTTCTCATAGATGTTTCTGACTCTCTATCCCTCTCCTTTCCTCTCTGAAAAAGCAATAAAATATATTTTTTTAAAAAAATAAATATAGAATTATATTTTTTCAAAGGTTTTTGGGGGTTTTATTGTTGTTTTTCTTTCTTTCTTTCTTTTTTTATCCTCACTCAAGGATATATTTATTGATTTTAGAGAGAGAGGAAGGGAGAGAGAAAGAGAGAAACATCAATCAGTTGCCCTTTGTACACACCCCAACCAGGGATGGAAATGATAACCTGGTAAGTGCCTGCAACTACCTGAGCCATCCATCCAGGGATCATTTTATTTTTTGAGGAGAAAATGTCTTCCTCTTTGTCTCTGTTCTTTGCTCTTCCCCCCTGTAAAATAAGTATAAATTCTGATGGTGGAAGATGGATTAGGAACTTGACTTTTCAATAAATTTGTACCCAACCAGGCTAATTAAAAGCCAAGAATGTTAGCAGCATGCAATTAAAGGCTGTTGTCAGATCCAGGATCTTCTCTTCATAAAAGCTTCTACCATTCTGAGACTCCTTCCCATACTTTGGCAATCATTGCCAAGTTCAGCTTGCATAACCCTTCTTTGAGTGAACTTAATAAAATGTATATTCACTACGGTGGCTGTTTGCTTTAAAAAAAGAAGAAGAAATGTGTGTTTATTGCTTCTTAGGAGGTGATTCATTTGACTGTTGACTATCTCAATGTGGATTATCCAATGTGGAGCTTATATGCACAGCACATTCTTCATTCTCTGGAATCTTTTTCTGGCCAATCAATACATATTCAGGCTACCTCCCCTTGTACAAACTAATATATGTTTAGATCATTTTAAGTGATTTTAGCCTTAGATATACTTAGGAAAAAAGAAAATTTACTTCTTCCCCCAATCATCTTGAAGTTGTTTTATGTTGTGCTGTGTTTAAGGAGTTGTTCTTTGTACCCCTTCATTAACGTAGACTACCGAAAATAGCCTAAATAAATGAAAATTCTGTCAGGTTTCAATGAAGCATTTTGCTGTTGTTCCTTTTAGGGATAGAAGACTTCCCAAGAGGAGCTCAAGAGCTGGATAGCATCATCAAGCAAGGGTACTTGGAGAAGAAAAGTAAAGGTAATGATCATATCCATAGATCTCAGAACATCCCAGGAAGGGAAGGGAACTGAGGGAAAAGAGAGCTAACACAGCAAGTATCTTCTCTAAACCCAAGGCTGTGTTAAGTAGATGGAAGGCAAAAGGAAGGGGAGAAAAAAGTCTGGTTTGTAGGCTATACAGAGATGGCCCAAAATCTCAGCAAGTTGTGAGCTTCATCAGGATAGGGACTGGCTCTACCTTGCTCACCTGCTATACAATAGATGCGTAATAAATACTTGTCGAATGAACAAATGAATCCTATTCTTATTCTCATCTCTCCGTGCACTCCCATGAAGAATGAAACTACGTTGCCTAGAGTATAATTTTTTAATATATATTTTTATTGATTTCAGAGAGGAAAGGAGAGGGAGAGAGAGAAACATTAATGATGAGAGAGAATTATTGATGGGCTGCCTCCTACACACCACACATTGGGGATCGAGCCCAAAACACAGACATGTGCCCTGACAGGGAATCAAACCGTGACTTCCTGGTTCATAAGTCAATGTTCAACCACTGAGCCAAGCCAGCTGGGCTAGAGTCTAATTTTTATATCATATGTGAAGCAGCCACTTGTAAGTGTCAGAGAGGCCCAACTCTCAGCCTATCACTTGTTAGATTAGAATAGGCACTACTGCCGAAACCAATTTGGCTCAGTGGATAGAGCCTGCGGACTGAAGGGTCCTGGGTTCCATTCTGGTCAGAGGCATGTAACTTGGTGGCAACTGATCAATGTTTCTCTCTCATCGATGTTTCTAACTCTCTATCTCTCTCCCTTCCTCTCTGTAAAAAATCAATAAAAATATATATATTTTAAAAAAAAGAATAAGTACTACTAGGCCAGAGTCCCAGGTTTAAATTGGCCTCGCACCAAGAAAGCCTTTCTGTGCCCAGGACCTAGAGCATCGTTTTGGTTTGCTAAAAGGCAACACATAAAGATAATATGGAGAATTTGAAAAGTACAGGATGAGATTGGAAGCTGAAATGAAGGAAGATAGGCAGCTGCAGGGGTCAGAGCAGGCAAACCCTGTGTAGATCTGGGACCTCTGACTGAGCAAGTCCTCTGGACCCTGAGTCAATATGGGATCACCTGTGGGAGTGAAAGGGAGGGCTTTACAGTCCATTAACCTGGGAAATAAAGCAATAATACACGGGACTGTGTGTGGTTAGATTTTACGGACTCTTGGGCGATTGTAGTTACCTGGATTTATGTCCCTTACCGCTGTTCCATTTAGATCCCGGTTTCTTTGGATCCGAGTGGCAGAAGAGATGGTGTGTTGTCAGCAGAGGCCTCTTCTGCTACTATGCTAATGAGAAAAGTAAGTGTTCTCCATTTGCACAGCGGCATCCCTCTCCTGGATGCAAGCACTCCGTAAATTCTCAAGCACTTGCATCTCAGGAAAGCGATCCTTAACTAACACCCATAGAGGGACCTGCTTGGGAGAGAAACAGGCTTGCGTAAATACTACCTCGCCTATCACCCAACACTCGGATGCCAATTTAGAATTTATGTCCCCGTAAACACTAGGATAGAGTGGTCAGCGTGTCAGAGGCTTATCTTTTATTATGACTAATACCATTACCAAGGTTGAACACTTTGGCATTTAAAAATTAAAAAAAAAGAACCCTCAAACTCTTGATAATGTAATTAAATTTTGAAAATAAATTAACGCTGAGAAAGATTTAAACAGCTGACCAATGGCCCAGAAATAGAACATTCAAGTCCCAACTCTTTAAGAACATGTTTCAAACTTTATTCTCCTGACTCCTGGGAAGTAATCCAGGGGACACCCCGGGAGCCATGGAGTATTGAGACCCAAATGACACCCAAGAGACACCCTTCAAGCAGATGGCAGCCACAGCAAAGTGTTGACTTAGACCAGAGCATCTTCTTAATCAGCCACCACTGACTCAATCAGGCACACCACTCAGAAGCTCTCCCTGGAACTCCCATCCGTGTGTAACACAGTTGCTTCATTCTTGAGAAGGAATAGAAAATATAAGCACACATTGGAGGCAGCTACAAATCCACACGAGCTTAAAAAATATCATTTTAGGTGCATGCAAACTTTCAAATAGCCTATCCTCCTACAGAGTCAGGCTGTCCCAGGAGTAATTCTGCAAAGCAAGAGGGAGATTAAGTAAAGCAAAACATCAACTCTTTGGGGAGGAGGAGGTGGATTTCCTTCTGCTCTGTTGCCTTGGAACGGAGGCCAACGATCCAGAGTAAAATCTTTCTTTTCCTTCGGATCAGTTTCTGCTTCTCCGCTCCTCCTTCTTTCCTAGGCGTATTCCTCTCTCAATGCCTGGATATCCAGTCTAAGAAATATTCAGATTTTACCCGCTTGCCTTTGAACTTCCTGCACCTTTGGCACTAAGGCAGCAGAAAGGACTGCAGCTAAAGGACTTGGAATCCTCCAGATTTGCCCTTGGGCTTTGAGGCAATCCTCTCACCCCGCCCCTCTGCCTACAAGTGTCACTGACCTTCATCTTGGGTTCACCATCTCGGATTTTTCAGAGCCTTTCCACCTAGGGGTCAAGGGTGAAGCCCCACTTAGAAATGATAGCAGCATACCTCAAAAACTGAGTAACAAGCCCCCTATCCAAACCCAGCGACCACAACTTCTCCCCTGAATTCTGGGCTCACACGCCAGTCAGGTGTGTGTTTTTCTGATTTTAAACCTTCAAATAATACAACATTTAGGTCTTTGTGAAAATGTTCATCATTTCCCTTGCATTTAAATACGCGGTTGGCACATCTGCATAGCCAACCAAGTCTCGCGTTCATTTAGTCAGAAGCCTTTCCGCTCAAGGTGAGAGGGAGAACCAGAGCGAGAGTCTGGGCGACTTTTATTGACCATTTTGCTGTCAGGGTGAAATAAAGCCTGGTGACCGAAGAAACAACAAAACATTTCAGTGGCCGCTTAGAACACGGGGAGACACTTTAACAAAAAAGATTCTGGTGTCAGAAAGCACCGCTGCGTGGCTCCCTCCTCGCCAGTTACTCCTTATTGTGCCCAAGACGTTTTCTTCGGAAATACAGAGCGTCTGCGTTGTTTTGTTTGTTTTTGTTGGTGTTTTTTAACTCAACCAGGGAAGGGCAGAATCTTTTTCTTTTCTTTTAATTATTGTCAATCCACTGCCATCCTCCTCCTCATCATCATCAAATGGGCAACTCATTCCACATGAGACAAAACATGAGGCATCACCTAGATACGGAAGTGCCTGTCCTCTATGCATGCTGCCTGAACACACCACGAAGACATAGAATTCTTAGGAACCAGTTCTTCCTTCCCTGTATCCAGTATTATTTTAAAGTGACAGACAGGCAGGGCACGGTCTCCTTTCTTTCACGTGGGGTCCTTTGCCTTTTATCTCCCTCCTCAACATCTGATGATACTCCACATTACTCTGCTGCTTCCCCCAACTGGACCTCTCGGGAGGAGGATAAAATACTGAGTTTTAACGGCTCTCTCTCTAGCATCCGTCCCCACCCCCCAGCTGCGCAGGGCAGAGGAGGCGATCCTGGGCACTGATAGTGCCCCCGGTGCTGCCATCTCTCCCCGCCAGTGTGAGCTCTGGTGGACCTGATAATAATGTTTCATTTCTCTAACAGCCTTCGAGAGCCTCCCGTTCACAGCCACGCTCTCCCTGCTGCAATAATTCCTTCTTTCTGTTATTATAGATCTCTTAACATGCTAATAAATCCTCTGTCTCCGTGGCATTCCTTTGGCAAAATCACCTTTCCGGTAGCGTTTGCCGAGCTTGGCAGGGAAGTCTGCCTTGCTGTCGCCACCATAGCCTCCTCTTAACTTTCCCTGAAAACCTGTCCCCGACTCTGGTGGCTCCTCGGGGAGGGGACAGCTGTCTCTGTGCTCCTGTTTCACATGCCACAGGAGATGCCTTCCCTTGGCAGTTGCGTCTCTCCGGGGGTACAAGGAGCTTTCCTGTCTTGCAGGCAAGCAGCCCAAAGGGACCTTCCTCATTAGGGGCTACAGCGTCCGGATGGCCCCCCACCTGCGCAGAGATTCCAAGAAAGAGTCCTGCTTTGAGCTGACCTCCCCGGACAGGCGCAGTTATGAGGTAGGATGAACCGCGGGGCTGGTGGACCTCCTCCGGGTTGCAGTTTCGCCTGTGAGCCGCGGTTGCTATGCCGGGCTTCGTCCTGTCTCTGTGACCTGCTCGTTTTCTGCGAAGACCTTCTCTCCTGACAGGTCCACCTCTCTGCTCTGTTACGCCCTCCCTTCTCCTGTCAGCTGCCACTCTCATCCTATATACGGTGCCTCTGCCCGGCTTCCGTCTCTTCATCCCTCCTCCTCTTGGTCTTACTCCGTAGGTGAGAGTCTTGTCGTCTATCACAGCACACAATCCGATTCCTCACTCAGAGCCTCTAATTTCATGGCTTCAATTCCCATTCTATTTTTCAACTGATTAATTACCTTCGCTTTTGTCCATGAAATCCGGAAAAAGAAAAATCGGACTGTTGGGTGAAAACTACTTTACTTTCCCATATTCATCTTGGTCTCCGAAATAATCTTCCTGTGTGTAGAAGCACTGCCTATATTGGGACGATTCCTAAAATATTGGTGACAATGATTACTGAATAGTAAGAGTAATAACTGAGGGAGTAGACCTAGGTGGGGGTAAGAGAGATTGATTCTTCACTGTATTCATTTTAATATATTTTTATATACTATATAATGCGTATAACCTACCACCAAATTTTTAAAGCAATAAAAAATGTCTATGAGAATAGTGTGATTTTCAACAAAAATATGTCTGTGTGTATGTATATACATATGGTTTCCTGCTTATTGGTCATTTTTATCTTATCTCAGTTTTATGGCAATTTAGAAAACCTTTAGCTAACTTGTGAGAAAGAGAGAAACCAGGCTAAGGTTAATATTAACCACTTATATAACCCTTTGACTCCAAGTTTTTGTCAACATCCATCCTTTTGTGTTCCTACAGTATCTTAACTTTACTTTGTTAAATGACTTCGATTTTCATTATATGATTTCAAATATTTTTAATTTAAACTTTTCTACAAAATCACTTGGAAATATATATAACACAGATGTATGCCCTGGGTATGTTTCTAAGTTATTTTCGTCCTTCAGCTCTGATGGTGCCTCATCCAGATAAAAATTTATATGACAAATCAACATCCATTTCGCTAGACATTTTTTATACAAATGTGTTTTTAAGAAGCCAAGAATGACAATGTCTATTAATAAGTACTAAGCAGGAATGTAGGTTTCGTACACAACACATAGCTTTGTCTTCCCCTAATGGCCAGATAATAAAAATGTTTTCAGGAGCATTCATTTTGAGTTGATTCGTTTAAAATAAAAAATGACTAAGGGCTGATGCCTGAGTGGCCTGTTTTGTGAATCAGAAGGCAGAGTTTGTTTACTTCTTCTCTTCTTTGGCCCATTGAATCCAAGTCATTATCATGGTCTGTGGATTCTTCTTCCACAATACCCTTTGGATCCTCCTTTCCTTTCCTTTCCTTTCCTTTCCTTTCCTTTTCTTTCCTTTTCTTTCCTTTCCTTCCCTTATTTAGTCCCATAGCCTTCACAACAGTTAGGTCCCTCTCACTTCACCCAGAGGACTAGTTCAATAGCCTTCTAGTTGGTCTTCCATCTCCAATTTCTCCCTGTTTCAACCCCTTCTATACACAACAGGTGAATCTTCCATTTCTTTTGCTAGAATTTACAGTGGCTTGCGATTGCCTTACATTATAAGTCTGCACTCTTAGTTTCACCCATTTTTATCTGGATGAGGCACCATCAGAGCTGAATAACAAAAAATAACTGACCCTCAGCCCTTTAGCTTCATCGGTGATTGTTCTCCAGTCAAGTTTATCTGCCTACTTTCCCCATTCACGATGGACTCATTCCTAATCTTTTGCACATGGTTTTCCCTTCCTAAACTGTCCAGCTCCTTCCACCACTTTTCAACAACTCCTTTTAAAATCCAGGTAGAACAGTATTACTTCAACAGTATTACTTCTCTGCTCATCCTGCTTCTCTCAACATCCAGCTGCTACCAAATGCTCCTACTTCATAATGTTTCCATTTCAAGGGTGGATGTTGTCTCTGTAACCGATGCATTATTCTCTGAAGTCAGGAATTTGGGGTTTCCTTTTTTCTGTAAACTTTTATCCAATAAATGTCTGATGGATGAATAGGTCATCCAGTGAATGCACATGGACATGAATTCTGGACTCAACATTGGATATACAAAATTGCTAAAGGGAAAAATCACTTTGAGTATTTTAGTCTTTTTTTTAAAACATATTTTATTGATTTTTCACAGAGAGGAAGGGAAAGGAATAGAAAGCCAAAAACATCGATGAGAGAGAGGCATCGATCAGCTGCCTCCTGCACACCCCCCACTGGGGATGTGCCCGCAACCAATGCACATGCCCCCGACTGGAATCGAACCTGGGACCCCTCAGTCCCCAGGCCGATGCTCTATCCACTGAGCCAAACCGGTTTCGGCATAGTATTTTAGTCTTTTTTCCAAATATTAAGCAGGCAGAAAATCCTAAGCTTTCAACATGACTCCGAAATATGACTCACAGGTCCCTCCCCCACCCCACCCCGTGAACCTCCCAATAGGATTCATGGAAATGTTAGTGAAGGTGATAAATTAACTCACTAATTTTTCTCTAGTTTACAGCTACTAATCCTGCTGAAGCCAGAGACTGGGTGGATCAAATAAGTTTCTTGTTAAAGGGTAAGTATCATTGTTATAGAAACAATACTTGAGTGGGTTTTGCAGTTGAATTTCTATGGCATCAATATAATCCACAGGCTTCTATATGTGTTTCTTTCCACCTGTTCCCCCTGTGACCCTCCCTACCGCATCCTTTATATTAAAATAACAAATGGAGCCCCTATAAATTAGAAGATCAAAAACCTAGAGATGAACGCTGGTATCTTCCTAGCTCATCCACCTACCTCTAGACAAGTCTGTCATATTCATAATCAATAGAAAAGGAGATTCTGATAACCAGCTCAGCTCAGTTTCGCGTTTCATGATATCAAACTTAAGTCATCTGGATGCAATTTAGATCCAAGATATTCTTGTTTTTGGCCTTTGGAGTTAGTAAAAACCTAAGACTCAACGAGGTGACCTTCCCCAACCTTGGATATTAAACACAAATTGCTATCCCAGCCCACAATGAAATGCTCCTTGCTCTCTGATTGGAAGAGTCCTGCCTGCAGATGTTAAATGACTGCTCTTAGAGTACCCTCTGCTGGTCAGCCTGCAGGCACGGCAGTGACTGTGGCCCAGGAAGTCTTGTCTGGGGGTGGCCCGGCAGGGAGAAGCAGCCCACCTTCAGGTGACCCTCGGTATGGTGTACATCATGGCAGGACCCTGACTCCCCAGAATGCCAGAAACATCAACTTTGTATGTGGCCCCAACCTAGGGAGAAAGAAGTGCATCAACCTAAAAGCCATCCAGCCTTTCATCTCTGTTTTTTTAAATCTGCCATAAGATTTTATTGTTGATAAAAAGAAGGAAGCGCCAGAGCTTTAATTACAAGAATTGCCTGTTTTACTCAGTTGATGCTTTTTCTCTCACAAAAGCAAACTATTGCCTCTACCAAGAGCATCCCGTATAATAGACTGGAACCAGGCAAACATGAACATTGATGGCGAGACTACAGGGTACACTCTCATCTAGGTGCCTTAGATTTATGCATGTAATATACCCCTAAGTGTGTAAACCTCCATAAAACTCAAAGCAGCTTTATTGAGCTGTACCCTGTGGTACTTTCACAATTCCACATTGAAGAAATTATTCATTCCATTTTATTTTAAGACAAACAAAATAATAACATATGGTTGCAGCCACAAATGTGTCTTTGATCCCTTCCTCGTATGAGGTGGCACCAGAATTCAGATGGAAATTGTTTCAGGATCTTTATTAAAAGCCTAATCAAGCCAAACAGTTTTATTGTGTTTTGAAATGAACATCGGATATCTCTCCATCCTTCCCTTCCCTAGAGTACCCCGACCGCGCTCACCCATCCTGCCGAGGTCCCTCGGCAGGGTTTCAGAGAGCACTCTGTACTGCACATCAGAGAACGAACCTTCCCAGCTCCCTGTTCAAATAAAAACCCAATCTCCCGCCCCTGCCCTGGGCTCCCCAGCGCTGCAATGCCTCAACATCTTCTATGCAGTGACCCACTTTAAGGTCAGCCAGACTGTACTGCTGCAAACAGACATGGTAACCACTCACTAAGCCATTCCATTTGGTCTTGTGTTGCTGTTATCTTTTTTCCGCATCCCGCTTTCTCTTCCTCTTCCACTTTTGCCTTCCTCTGTTAACAAGCTTGTCTGAGATCATGGGGGAGATGAGCTTCTGACGGCTCAGATACCCTACGGAATCCCCTATGGTTCCCTCAGCTCTGTGCACCCTGGAGATCCACAGGCCATCACTCAGCCTCCCAGTTTTCTCCTTGACGAGCAGTGCGTGGCAGGCTGGCATCTCCTCTCCTGGCCTATTTTCTTCCCTTCACCTCGTGCGCTCCTTCGCACACCCATACTTTCCGGGGCTGCTTCCTCCTGATCAAGTTTTATTGCAAGGAAGGATTTATGTTGATGGTTTAAACCTGACGCAGTGCTAGTCTGGCCTTTTCTGTAGATTTCCTGCCACCAAGGCCCACATTAGAAATAATAGCACTTAACCTAGCGTTTCATTTTCTCTTGACATGTTTTATTCTCAGTCCTCCTCCTCCTTCTCCCTCTGTCCTCCTCCGCCTGATTCTTTTCTTCTCCCTATCGTGATTCATTCTCATCTCTACTTTGCAGATCTGAGTTCCTTAACTATTCCATGTGAAGAGGAGGAAGAGGAGGAGGAAGAGGAGGAAATGTATGATGATATTGATGGCCTTAACTCCCAAAATTCTGGTTCCCAGCGCAGACCCATGATCTTGCCTGGGAGTCTCGGGCTAAAACAGCCCTCAGAGGAGAAGGGAGAAGACGATATTTACGAAGTCTTACCAGGTGAGAAACTTCATCTTCTAATTGTCTTCCTCGAGTTTCAGAAACTCTTGACTTGGTAGCCGAAACCGATTTGGCTCAGTGGATAGAGCGTCAGTGTGTGGACTGAAAGGTCCCAGGTTCGATTCCGGTCAAGGGCATGTATCTTGGTTGAGGGCACATCCCCAGTAGGGGGCGTGTAGGAGGCAGCTGATGTCTCTCTTTCATCGATGTTTCTAACTCTCTATCCCTCTCCCTTTCTCTCTGTAAAAAAAATCAATAAAAATATATTTTAAAAATTAAAAAAAAAGAAACTCTTGACCTGGTAGAAGAATATAACTCTGGAAACTCCAGAGAAAGCCACATCTCTAAAGGAGAGCAGGTAGGGAAGCTCCAGTGATTAGAAGCTCTCCCTTGCTCTGGGAGCAAGATGAATGGACCAGGGAGGGTCTTTCATCTGAACCACATGAAGTAATTCATTACATATGTCAACCAAGAGTGAAGAGTATTTATGTTGGTTTTCATGGGGGGTGGATCACCCAAAACTCTCTGGTCTCAACTTCATCTCTGTGAGGATTGTGCGAATAATGGAAAGTTGCCTCAAAGTGATGGATAGAGCAAAAGTCTGAAGGCATACAGATAAATGCTGACAAACCTTTTCTATACCCCGGTAAAGCCCTGATGGAGCCCAACTCCTGATTAGTTAGTTCAGATATAACACGAGTCCAGTTGTGTCTCTTACCAATAACCCTGACGTGCTCCCCCTGCCCACCACTACAGCAGGCCTCGCGGACATATGTCTTCCTTGCCAAAGGCATGCTAACTGGCATCTCAAAAAAACGTGTAGTCATCACAGCTTCTGCGGAGCCCCTACTTGTGGGGATCACGGCAGCTGTTGAACAGTGCAGAGCACAGTGGGGGTCAGACCGTAGAAACCCGGAGCCGGAGCCTTTTAATTGTGAGGTAGTTAGGCTGCAGGAATGCTGAATCTTCAAGTCCATTCAGGAAGACGGCTCCCGTGGAAATCTGCCAGGCTCCGCTCCGCTGAGAATTTCAAGTTAAGCCCAAATTTATAACAATTTAAACTTCAGTCCCACATAAACTTAGGAAATAAGGTGAGTCTAACGCTGGATCCCCCCAAGACAGGGCTGGTTGCGAAAAAACACCCAGTAAGCAACTTGCGTTTCAGAGCCGCCTAAGAAGAGAGTCTAACCCTGCCAGGGCTGCATCTGTCTCTCCCCTGGGGGGGAAGCCACGTCATCGCTTCCTGAGTCAAGGATCAGGGCTGTGGCCACACATTTTTTCCTGGTGGGGACCTCGCCCACCCTGCCCCCCTCATCCGCCAGCCACCAGGCAAAGTTTCCTCCTTCTCCTCCCAGCACTTCCAGCCTCTGCCAGTCCCAACTTCCCCGGCCCTTTTTGTTGTGTTTTATTATGCAAATGCTATCTTGGTGGAGGTCGAGCCATTTCTTGTGTCTGAAGTTAAAAAAAAAAAAAAATGATAATTTCCTCAGCAAGTCATCGTCGTTAATGAAGTTTTA
>PVJN01021410.1:0-34681 GCA_004026805.1 Lasiurus borealis | reverse complement strand
GTCCCTGCATTCCAACCCCAAAGCCCCCAGTCCCTCAGATGTGCCAGTTCTCCTGACAGGTGGCCTTTGCCCATTCCTTTTCCGAGAAGGATCTCCCCTCTCCGAACCCCCTCTCTTCTCCAGCTACCCTTGCCTAAGCCACTCAGGCATCATTTCAGCATGGAACCGTTCCCTCCCTTTCACCCCCTGTCCCTCCTGTCTGTCGCAGGTCTAGATGCAGTCCACGCCATTCGGGCAGCATGCACATGCTTTCCTTTCTCATAAGAATAATACATCTCGCCGAAACCGGTTTGGCTCAGTGGATAGAGCGTCGGCCTGCGGACTGAAAGGTCCCAGGTTCGATTCCGCTCAAGGGCATGTACCTGGGTTGAGGGCATATCCCCAGTAGGGACGTGCAAGAGGCAGCTGATCGATGTCTCTCTCTCATCGATGTTTCTAACTCTCTATCCCTCTCCCTTCCTCTCTGTAAAAAAGCAATAAAAAAATATATTTTAAAAAAAAGAATAATACATCTCTTTGTGGATTTCTGATTAATGCCTGCCTTCGGCACCAGGCTGAGCCCCCCAACGGTGCTGATTTCTACTCATTGGCCCAGAACCTATGGCTGACATAGAATACATGCTTAATACATGTTTGTCTTAAAGGAAATTAAATAAAAAATCTATCTCATGTAACACAAGTGATTAAAGATTAAATTGTAAGAAATTACAAAGGAATCTGCAAAACACAACCCTCAGTAATGTTCATTTCAATTTCGGCAGCTTTGAAGATAAATATAAATGCTTTCATCATACTACCATTTTAAAAAATTCATCATCGCACAGAGAGATGAACATTTTGATATAATATGGTGTTCAGAAAAAGAAGGATATAGAACCGTGCGTAATGAAATCTTAATTTCTACATTTTCTTCAATAAAAACTGGAAAGGAATCCCCTGATATGTTATAGCAATTATTCTGGGTAGCAGAATTATGAATGGCTTTCATTCTCTTCTTCATATTTCTCGGAATTTTCTAAGTTATTTGTAAGGAAAAATATATTACTCAGACACAAAGTCATTTCAGTCCGTTATACTTTCTGCTACAGATTACAGAAAACCAATCTCAAAGTGGCTCAGACAATAACCGGAATTTGTGACTAATGTAACTGAGAAGGTTTGGTTAAGGTTTGATCATGCGCTGGCTTTATTTCCTGCAAATATCTTGCATTTGGTCCATTTCTACATTTTGCTTCCGTCCCAGATTAACTTCCCTCCTTATGGCAAAGTGGCTGCAGTGGCTCTAGGCTTCTCATCCTCACCTCCTCACATACAGAGAGCTGATTGGACCAGCATAGAGCCCAGCCTGCTTCTCAGCCAATCACTGTGGCTACTGGTTCATTTCTCCACAGTTGGAGCTGAAAGTGCAGTCACATTTTATTTCACTGACCTGAAATTCAGGCTATGGGAAATAGGCATGGAGGGAAAGGTGTTTGCAGATATGTCTGCTGTAAACATCCTATATAATAAAAGGCTATTATGCAAATTGACCAAACGGCAGAACAACTGGTCGCTATGATGCACACTGACCACCAGGGGGCAGAGACTCAACGCAGGAGCTGCCCCCTGGTGTTCACTGCGCTCCCACAAGGGAAACACCACTCAGCCAGAAGCGGGGCTCACAGCTGGTGAGCACAGCAGTGGTGGCAGGAGCCTCTCCTGCCTCCAGGATGTCTGACTGACAGCTTAGGCCCACTCCCTGCGGACTCCCCGACTGTGAGAGGGTGCAGGCTGGGCTGAGAAACCCCCTACCAAGTGCACAAATTTCATGCACTGGGCCTCTAGTTGTAAACTAAAATGCTCACTTAATCCATTGAAAAGACTAAAAGGCACAAGGATGCAATGAAAAGGGCCTTGGTACAAGATAAGATCCCAACGCCCTCCCCCCTCCCTCACTGCTTTTCAAAAACATTCTAGAAATAATATGAATGCAATGAAGAAAGAAAGGGTCTCCGGACTGGGAAGGAATACATAATACTATATGTACACAAATGGCATGATTGTCTCTGTCGAAAATCCAAAAATATTAAGGCAAAACCTGCTGGAACTAATAAGAGATACAGCAAGATTGCCATGCACAGGGTTTATACAAAAATCCATTGCTTTCCTATAAACCAAAAACAAGCAGGTAAACTTTGAGATGAAAAACAATACCATTTCCATTAGCACCCAAAGAGCTGAAATACTTACGTATAAATCTAACCAAAAAAAAAAATATATGAGATATTTATGGGGAAAACTGTGAAACTCAGATGAAGAAAATCAAAAGAACTAAATGGGAAGATAATACTGTCAAGATGCCAGTCCTTTCTGACTCGATCTATGGATTCAATGCAATCCCCATCAAGATCTCAGCAAAGTTATTTTATGAATGGCAGCAACACGCTGGTTCTCCAGTTTATAGAGAGAGGTACGAGACCCAGAATAGAAGGAGAAAAACAGGGCTGCAGATCTGAGATTACCTGACTTCAAGGCTTACCATAAAACGACAGTAATCAAGACAGCATGCTATTGGCAAAAGAACAGACATAGAGATCAATGGAACAGAATAAGGAGCCCAGAAATAGACCCACATAAGTACAGTCAACTGATCTTTGATAAAGGAGCAAAAGCAATCCAATAGAGAAAAGGTAATCTTTTCAACAAATGGTGTGGAACTACAGGACATCCACATGCAAAAAAAAAAAAAAGGTGAATGGAGACACAGACCTTATACCCTTCACATTGACTCAAAATAGACCACTGGCCTCAATGTAAAAGGTAAAACTATAAAACTCCTAGAACACTCACTTTCCACCGGTGTGTCACCAGAGGTTTTAAAACATGCAATACCTGGCTGTTTAGTCAGGGTCCCTGATCTCTTGCTCCTTAGGTTGTCAAATAAAAACGTGACACCAGCCGACACGGCAATGGCCATCTGGTGTGAATGAATCAAAATTATACCTACTTTTGTTTTTGTTTTTTGTCAGATTGACAAAAATATACATATTTTTTTTGATGTGCCACAGGATTTTAGTAATGACTTTGTGTGTGCCACGAGATGAAAAAGGTTGAAAATCTCTGTCCTGCCAGTGATGGAGAAGAGAACCTGGATAATCTTGGATATGGTGATACCTTCTTATTTTTTTATGTATTTATTTTTAAATAGATATACATTGACCTCAGGGAGGAAGGGAGAGGGAGAGAAAGGTAGAAACACTGATGATGAAAGAGAATCACTGATCGGCTGCCTTCTGCACTGGGAATCAAACCTTGACCTCCTGGTTCATAGATTGCCACTCAACCACGGAACAATGCCGGCCGGGCTGGTGATACCTTTTTAAACACAATACCAAAGACACAATCCATGGCAGAAATAATTGGTAAAGTGAGCGTCACTAAAATTAGAAACCTCTGCTCTGTGAAAGGCAACATCAAGGGACGTTTAGAAGCCACGCCAAGGAGGTGATGCAGGCATCCCATGGTTACAGAGACCCGAAAGTCCATGTCTCACTCTGGCCTCTTGGCTTTGTGCAGAAAAGAGTTCAAACACCAGCCAGCCTAGAGTTGAAAGTGCAGAAGAGCCAAAACCGGCATGGCTCAGTGGATAGAGCGTCGGTCTGCAGACTGAAAGGTCCCAGGTTCGATTCCCGCCAAGGGCATGTACCTTGGTTGCGGGCACATCCCCAGTAGGGGGCGTGCAAGAAGCAGCAGATCGATGTCTCTCTCTCATCGATGTTTCTAACTCTCTATCCCTTTCCCTTCCTCTCTGTAGAAAATCAATAAAATATATTTAAAAATAAATAAATAAAGTGCAGGAGAGTTTATTATGCAGCAGCGAGATGGAGATTGGCGCCTCGTAGGATCTGCCCCTTTTATTGAGGCTCAGTTAATTGAGGGCTGGGGCATTCAATAAGTGGGAGGAACAGTCAGGGTTTTTCTGAAAAAAAGGGGTGGAGACATCTCAGAAGATCCACTTAGGTCACGCTGTGCCTTTATAGCGGCTTTTCTCTTCCAATCCTCGTGCTCGGGGTGCTTCGTTTAGCATGCTGAACGAGTGTATAAGGAGGCTAGGGGTTACCACAGGATGGAATTAGTCTCCATGTTGGCTCCAGCTGGTTTTCTGCTGGTTCTAAGCCATGAGTCAGTTGGAGATTGGTCTTATTATCTTCTTGATAGTCCTTGTAGCCGTTATTCATTACAGCTGGCTCGCCACATACCCTATCTCAGAATTTGGAAAAAAATATTTGCGAAAGACACATCTGATAAAAAAGACTGTTGTTTAAACTATACCAAGAACTCTTACAACGCAGCAATAAGAAAACAAACAGCCAGCCTGGCAGGTGTGGCTCAGTGGTTGAGCGCTGACCTATGAACCAGGGGCTGATGGGTTGATTCCATTCCTGGTCAAGGGCACATGCCCAGGTTGCAGGCTCGATCCCCAGTAGGAGGTGTGCAGGAGGCAGCCAATCAATGATTCTCTCTCATCAGTGATGTTTCTCTCTCTCTCCCTTCCTCTCTGACATCAATAAAAATAGATATTCTAATAAAAGAGGGAGAATTTGCTCAGAAGATGGAGTCAGATTTGTCTGCCCATCGCACTGCTCTTATCTGGCTCTTCCAATTTCACATGCCCACCTCTTCCGAGATGGGCCCTGAGCCTTAGAAGAGGCCTTCTGGGTGTTCAGTTTACAGTGGTACCTCGAGATACGAGTGCCCTAACATACGAGATTTTTGAGATACGAGCCTTCGAGCGAGCGATTTTTGCTTTGAAATACGAGCAACATTTGAGATAGGAGTCATCGCACGGATCGGCCCGCAGCACACGACCCACCAGTTTACTGCGACTCGAGCGTCTCATAGTTTCTCACGCCTCAAGGTTACGGAATGAATTAAACTCGTATCTCGAGGTACCACTGTATAAGCAGAGAGCACAGCGACGGTAGAAGAAGCAGGGTGTCAGGATACCTATAACCTCAGTAAAAATCAGAGCAAGGCGTACGTTAGTCTCTGAGTCTGTAAGGCCATCCTCCAGATAAAAGGCTCAGGACTTCATTTCTGCTGGGATAGAGGCAGGCAGTGACCATCTGACAGTGTCCCCTGGTTTGCAGGCCAGCCATCCCTGATGATGTCCTCAGGTGCTCAAACTCTGTGTGTGGCTTCCATGCCATCAGTCACCAGACCTGTCCAAGCAGGAGCTGCTGTAACGATTTCTCTGAAATTTACATTATGTGGTCTGGCTGCCGTCTGCAATTGCAAGTCTCAGGAAAAAAACACACAACAACATAGTTTTAGTTCTCCGTCATTCCAAGGCAAAGGATGGGAGAGAAATTAAACACTGGTTCTGACGGCGAACACCGTCTTTCACCAGAAAAACTCAGGATCCAGTCAAGTTCATAGGTGACCAGTAAAATGTTAAAGATAATTAACCAAACCAAAATCTAATACCCAGAGTTGTGAATGATGGTTTCCATGGGAACAGTTTTGCTCTCTAAACTCACCCTCATTTAACCAAGACAGCCAGGTTAGAGGCGAATTCATTGCCTCAGTCGTCTCAATCAGTTTGAGCTGCTATTTGTATAAATACGACAAGAATAGCAGTTGATCACGTGGGCTCTTTTAAATCTGGTTTGCTGGGATTTCATAGGGAATCTCCAGATTGATCCTTAATTAGCTCTCAGAGCTAAGATGGAAAGCCACACAGTTGCCCTCCTCGTTTGCCTGCAATCTCGGTAGATGTGGGTTAATTTCTCCGGTTCTCAAGGTTCCCTGAAACGTCCTGAGATTCGTCCTTTGTCATCTCCCAGCAAAGACTGCCATGAAACATGTAATCAAGATTTTCTTCAAAGGCTCCAAGAGTTTATCCTCTCTGCTCCCCCTTCCCCCCCCCCATTTTCATCCCAATAAAACGTTGCCTGGCATCCCAGCATCAGGGAAGCCAACCTCCCTGGAAAAAAATAAATTCCTTCCTCTAATCCCAACTCAACAAGCATGCCAGCGCTGTTTCTCGTGAGCGCCGCGGTCTTGTTTGACAATATAATGAGGCCTGGTTACGCAGATGAAAAATGCCTTAACCTGAGTGTTTATCTCAACCCTGCCACGGCTCTCAGCCCCCCGGGCACTGCCATCGCTGCCGAGAGGGTCAAGAACCCCCGTGACAGCCCAGGGCTCAGAGCTGGCGTCTTGCTACACCGAGCCGCGTTTGCAACAGCAGAAGGCAGGAGCTTCTGTCAGGTTGAATTTCCTAAAATGCACCGGCCTGTGTCACGGTCTCAACAGTGTCTGGAGGCAGTTGGTTCTGTCAAATCCCTGGAATCGAATGAGGAGAGATGAGGGAAAGTTCGTGCAAGCAAAGCAGGATGGAGAGTGTGGCTCAATAATGTCCACCTGGGGCAGAGCGGGATGCGCTGGATCCAGCCAACAAGGCCACTTAAGAAGGTTCTAGAGGCACAAACACGCGGTCTAGGCAGCGTTTGCCATCCAGGCGACACACCAGCCGTTCTTTTTAAGTCAAGTCTACAGAGAACATCGTGAAAGGAAATTGGAAAATTATCCAATGAATGCAAACATGTGAATGAAAAACACAACTTAACATAGAAATATGTATAGGACTAGTGTGACCCATTCTGTGATTTCCAACGGAACCATCCTGGGGTATTGCCTTCCAACCAGATGGTTCTGTCTCCATCCCACACCCTTAGCCCTTGTATCACATTTACTGATATGGCCTACCCCCACCTGACTGAGCTCCTGGAAAGCAAAGAATTGGATATTCTACGCATCCATTATTAAATGAATCAATAGTGGATGAGTAGGATAAGGCATTTGAGAAAGAACCCACAAAAATATGCTCTAAGAGTAGCACTTTGGAGTCCCCAGGAACCACTGTAGGGACAGATTACCACGCATGCTTAGCAAACGTATTCCAAATAAAGGTGTTTGTTTTCTCCCTTGAATACAATTTTCCCAACTGCTTCAGAGAGAAAGCACCTTCACTTTCACTTTCTGTTCCAGTGCAGGGACATTGCCACTCAGTTGTCAATTTACCTGTGCTTCCTCCACCTAGATATTTTTTTAAAATATGCATTTATTGATTTGAGAGAGAGAAAGGAAGTGAGAGGAAAAGAAAGATAGAAGCATAGATGACAGAAACATTAATCGACTGCCTCCTGCATGCTCTCTACTGGGGATTCAACCTACAACCTGGACTGTGCCCTTACTGGGAATTGAACCAGTGACCTCTGGGTGCCCGGGTCCATGCTCAAGCACTGAGCAATATCAGCTTGCTCCTCTCCCCATCCCAGATTTCAGGTTTGATTTTACAAAGGATTGACTGATTTCTAAGAAGACTCTTGAAGGGAATGTCTTACACTGTATTCAATTAGAATGAATTGATTGGATTGGAATAGATTGAATTGCATTGGACTATAATAAAACTAGGGGCCCAGTGCATGAATTCATGCACCTTGAAAGGAACTGTGGGAGGAGGGTGGGCAAAAGGCCAGGTCTCAGTCCATCCTCCACATTCCTGCCCAGCCCCTCCTGCCACTGCCCCCAGTCCCGTGTCTGCTGGCAGCCCTGCTCCCTCTCCTGCCACCTTCACTGCCACCTTCACTCCCACTCGCTGATGGCAGAGCAGCTGGGGCCAGGATCAGCAATGAATGTGAGTAGAACTGATGCCCACCATGATTTGAACACACCCCCTAGTTGTTCATAGTGACTGGTTGTTCAGTTGTTTGGTTGTTCCAAGGTTTAGTCTATTAGCACATTAGAGTTTTATGTATATAGATGGAATGGGATGGAATGGAATGGAATGGAATGGAATGGAATGGAATGGAATGGAATGGAATAGATTGGAATGAATTGCCCTGGCACTGTTTACTTCCATGTGTTGCCTCATCCACTACAGTGTAAACTTCTTGAAGGCAGGGAAGGACCATTCGTTTTTATCACAGTGCTTGGCACATAGCAGTTACTTGATATTTGCAGAATAAAAAGGTAAAAGAGGTATTTGGGGGCAAGACCAAAGGCATCTAAGTTACACCTATCATTTATATTTGGCCTTGCTGTTCTTTGAGGTGATGATGCTGCTCTTTAATAAGGCTGGACATTGTCACTTAGGAGAAAACTATAAACCTTAAGAGCCTTGTGTGAAGTTTCTGTGTTTATTTGTTTGGGGGGGTGGGTGGTTTTATTTTCTTTTAAAGTGTGCATAAGTAAACAAATATGAACTATATTCATTTTTAATTTATAAATAAGCAAATAGGCAATAAGTTGTGTAAATTGCTTTCCCCAAATGAGAGCATGCCCAACACCAAGGGAGTCACCTCTTCAATATAAAAAGGAAGCCCACTGTACATCAGAGATGCAATACAGAAAGGAGGGAAACCAAACCGTGGCATCGACCAGAGTGAGGGGCAAGAACAAAGGAGATGTGCGTTAGTTCTAGCATTTTCCACAACATTAGAAGCAAAATACAGCCGCAGGTTTCCTCAGAAAAATGGCCATGTCCCCTTTAAAAAACGATCTCCCCCGTTATCACGGGGGCAGCTCACATCTCAGGGGTCGTTAACCTTCTGCCCTCCATCCCTAACCCCGGGGCCCGGGGAGGATCTCTCTTAGAGACTCGGCTGCCAGAGGGGGTCAGTATTTCCTCTCCGGAGCCCCCAGAGCAAATGACTGAACAGATTAGGACGGATTAGACAGATAACAACTCAGACCCTTTTACAAGCACATTTTTCACTTGACACTCAAGTTCCCTCCTGCGCCCCACAGTCTCACACAACCCGGCGACTGGATAATATTACTGCAATCTCTGCGCCAGCCCGGTGCGTGGAAGTGCACGCAGCCAGATGTTCTTGTAACCCCGTTTTACGGAGTTATTTATATCCATATAATATTTGACATTTCCTGTGTTGTTAAAGAGTCGGGGGCCCTGGACGTATTTTTTAAGAGAGCAGGGCCGACTTTTCAGGTTTTTTTTTTGTCTTTGATGCCCAGCACCAGAAATAAGTAATATGGAGAGGGGTTGTATTAAACAGATGCTGAGGTATCGAATCTTTACCTTATTTGAGCGCCTTTCATCTTAAATGATCTTCACGAACAGCAAGATGCGAGACGGAACACGCGGACTGAGCCTAGGAACTCCGTTCCATCGGAGTGCCAGCCCACGGGGCCTAAGCTAAGTCAGCCAATAGACGAGGAAAACATTTTTTAATAAATACTGAGGGTGTCACCCACATTGCTGGGGCTGAACTTTATGGATCCATGAACTCGATCTTATCTTTGAACTTGATAGATATGAAAAGGGGCTAGTTAAAACGGTTCCAGTGGAGTCTCAGCCGGCAGATTTCTCTGGCTAAATGAAATAATGGAAACTTTATAGAGGTGAAAGTATTTTGGCTGAGCCTAAGCCGAAAGAATATTTAAACTGTGCATGAAACCTGATATCCTAGAAGGCTATCCTTCTGTTTTCTTGGTTTATTATAAGGATCTATTCAGAAGCCTTTTTTTAAAAATTTTATTTTAAGATTCCCAAATTTTGGAAAAGTTTCTCTTTTATAGGGGAGGAGGCCTAGTTTGTAGTCAATTCTTGGTATCTCTGGCTACTCAATACTAAACACACACACACACACACACACACAGAGAGAGAGAGAGAGAGAGAGAGAGAGAGAGAGAGAGAGAGAAATACAATGTGAATTAGTTGGGGTCTCTCTTTGGCCTTCGTAGTTGTAAAACAAATTGTCTCAAAACCCCCTATGTTCGTGTTTTGTCTCTTTAAAGATCAGCTTTCTTTTCTGAAAGCAGAGTACATATGGGCATATCACTGTGCAGAGACACTTCCCAAATACATTGTCCTCCGCTGTGCCTTACCCCTGCTCACCCCGTTCTATACATCTCGCTCTGAATCTGAGGCCCCTGCTGACAAATCAAAGGCCCAAAGGAAGCCGCCCTCTCCAATGAAGCAGTCAAATCCCTTGCAAATCCTCTAAGCTGTGATAAGTCGCTAATCTTCGAGGAATGGACAGATCCTCTTGGAGCGGACGGGTCAGGACGGAGCTCAGTGTGCAGGCCTGCTCCTCTGTATCACCCTCCCCACCCCTGACAGCTGACTCTGCAGCAATGGGAGTGGGCCAGTCGCAACTGGGAGGCCAGGGTGGTCTGGATCAGGGTTTTCTTTTGGGTCTGCAACTCCCAGATTCTTCCTGATCCTGGTTAGGCCACTGGACTCGCCCCCGAGTCAAGATCTTTTTCCACCCCTTCAATCGTTGCTCTTTTTCCTCCCACACATAGTCAGCCCACCACTGGTTTCCTGGCAAGTCTCTGGATTATTTTTTGTTGTCCATCTTTGCTTCTTTCCTATTTGCCTTAGAACTTTCTCCCTACTTCTACTGATAAACTCTCACGCTAGAAAATCTCCAGGAAGAGACACCTTAGTTTGCTTGGAAAACAGTCAAAAGCTGTTGGCCAGCCGAGACCGGTTTGGCTCAGTGGATAGAGTGTCGGCCTGCAGACTGAAAGGTCCCAGGTTCGATTCCGGTCGGGGGCATGTACCTTGGTTGCAGGCACATCTCCAGTAGGGGGCGTGCAGGAGGCGGCTGATCGATGTCTCTCTCTCATCGATGTTTCTGACTTTCTATCCCTCTCCCTTCCTCTCTGTAAAAAATCAATAAAATATATTAAAAAAAAAAAAAAAAGCTGTTGGCCGAGGTGTTTGGGAAGAGGCGGAGAGAATTCTGTTCGCAGTCCACACACCCAGTATATTCCCAGGGCAGCATTTCCGGTCCTGAAGCATACATTTCAGCCCCAAATGCGATCTTCTATGTCATCAGGCTGCCGTGGATGAAACAGAGACTCCAGTGCTGAAGATATGCCTCTGGAAAAATCTAGCCCTTGATTCAAAGTTGTTAACTGATTCGCCTGGTTGGAGCCTGGAGTTTTGAAGGAAAGATCCCCAGGTTTATCACTGGGGCAGGTGAGTTCATTTCACAGAAAGACTCTCACAGCCACAAATAAAACCAGGAACCTAGCAACTTCTCCAAGAAGATTGGACTAACAGATGTGGATAACTTAAGCTATGGGGAAAAAGCAAATAAAAAATATTTTTGGGGGGTTAGTAATGGTAACATTCCCAAATGTGAGAAATGTACGTTTAAGTCTACAGAGTGATATCCATCCAGATAATGGAGAGAAAGATGATGTCAGTTTCAGAAGAGATAGGAGCCATCTCTGTAGCAGCATCACTGACTCCAGCATAGGAGAACTGAGATAAAAGAGGAGATGAGGCAAAACTGGTTTGGCTCAGTGGATAGAACATCGGCCTGCGGACTAAGGGGTCCCAGGTTCGATACCAGTCGAGGGCATGTGCCTTGGTTGCGGGCACATCCCCAGTGTGTGTGTGTGGGGGGGGGGTGCAGGAGGCGGCTGGTTGATGTTTCTTTCTCATTGATGTTTCTGACTCTCTGTCCCTCTTTCTTTTTCTCTGTAAAAAAATCAATAAAATATATTTTTTTAAAAAAAGAGGAGATGAGCTTAACAAGATGTGCGTCACAGAATAAGCACCCTGACAGCTATGGCTAGAACCATTATGGTTATTATATCTGGGGTAGGTGAACCCTCACCCTCAACTAGAGAAACGGAGGCGCAGAGAAAGAAAGCTGCCTTACATCCAGGCCCCAACCACCTCTTCCGCTGCCTCTAATCTCTACTCTCAAAGCAAATAACTATCAGAGTGGCCAGAGCAGCCACCATTCAATTCCCAATTCCCATCCTCCGAATAGAACATTCGGGAAGGCTTACAAAACAAACAGCCAGTCACCAGATGTCCTTAACATCTGGCTAAAGCCATAAAACTATCCTCTACCACCACTACCTCCTTCCTAACTCCGAAGTGTAGCGGGGTGGGGGGGAAAGCCTCATGAAATCTCTGATGCAGTGAAATAGGATCTTGGCATATCCATCTTTGTGACTTTTCCTTTCTTTGCTGTATGTCCTGGATCTCTCCTCGTTATTCAGAGGCATCCACGTGGCTGTAAGGAAAACATTGACTCCTATACCAAGAGGACTTAACAAAAACAAAACAAAACAAAAACACACACACAAAACAAAACAAAACAAAACAAAAAACACCATTCTGGAATTCAATTTTTTATAAAAATTCTAACTTAAACTCCTGGAAATCAAAAGGGAAGTCTCTAGCCTGGCCAACATGGCTCAGTGGTTGAGCATAGACCTATGAACCAGGAGGTTATAGTTCGATTCCTGGTCATGGGCTGTGGAGTGTGCAGGAGACAGTGATTCTCTCAAATCATAGATGTTTCTATCTCTGTCTCTATCTCCCTTCCTCTTTGAAGTCAGTAATAACGATATATTTTTTTAAAAAGGGGGAAGGTTCTAAGGGCAATACGTCTGCCAGAGCAAAGGGGGTGGAGGATTAGAAGGAGGGAAGGTGATGATGCTCTCTACCCTAAAGAGACTCGGCGATTGGAGCCCGGGTTGGCAGTAGAGGAACAAAGGTGCTGAGATCAGAACCTTTGGACATGTCAGGGGCCAAGTCAACAGAAACAGACGGAGGGAGATGAAGAGGAGGGAGAGGAGTCCACATGGAGATGGTCTAGCATCACCAGTGGCTACCTGTGGGCCCATGGAAACTGAATGGCTGAACACACCCAGCACTGTGCAAGAGACACACATCAACTGACCTCAGCTCCTTCAGGTGAGGACCCTTCATCAGCAGGCTCTTGCAAGAGGCCAGTGGCCGCTCTAGTAGAAAGACACCTGGCCACATCCGGAGCTTTGCTGGGCCCCAGCTGGGGGTCTTTGCGAACAGCCAGGACACTCACACAGACCCCCTGGAACAGGATGGGGTGCCTGACTCCTAACCAAGCAGGGATGGTACAACTCAGCACTGCCTTGGCAGATGGTTAGAGCAGCGTCTCAGTCTCGGCACTATTGCCATTGGAGGCTGGTAGTTCTTTGCTGCGGGCAGTGCCCTGTGCATTGGAGGATGTTTACCAGCGTCCCTGCACTCGACCCACTACGTGCCAATAGCACACACACCACTTCCTTGTTGTGACACTCAGAGTAAGTCATCCATCCGTGGTCAACAGTCTCCCATGGGGGTCAGGGGTACAGAACTATTGGTGTAGACGGTAAGGAGTCCCTTCCTTATTACACTGAGTTGTTGTTGTAAGGATAGACATTAGATCACTTACAGCTACAGTTTGTGACAGCAAGCCACTATCTCAGACACTGTCCCAGAAAGCGCGTTTATTTCCATCGTCTCAAAGCATTGCAAGCACCCACTGCTTCCATCTGTTCCCCAACATACACACACACAGCACACATGCACTCACATACACTCCACAGACTTTTAGAGATGTGGTATAGACCAACTCCGGGATATGCGACTTCCTTTCTGCGTGCAGCAAATAGGTACAGTAGTTAGTTGTGAAGGGACCGTTTGTATTAGCTTAAGGACTCAGGCTGCTCTCTGAGGAAACCACATAATGAGTAGTAAAACTGAAATGGAAGCAAGTCTATTCCAGAATTTGGGATTGGAGGAGATTTTTTTTTTGCAATTGACAATTTCTTGAATACATGCTGGGGCAATGATTATCCTCAAATATTTACTGGTAAACCCTCCCCCTTTTTCAGATGTATCACATTAAAAGAAATTCTTAATTTTTCTAATGCTTTTCCTTCATCTGCAAGACGGGGATATAATAACATACTTTATAGGATTGCTATACAGATTAAATGAGCTAAGTAGTTATCACAATTAGTGGAATCAACCACTCTCATTTCCCTAATAAGAGAATAGCAGATTGATGGCATGATAATAACATTTTACCCATGTTTTGAAGTTCTGACTTATAAGATCCTTGTTCAGCCTTGTGATAGAGACACAGTGGCCGTTACACCCGCTTAACACAGGTAGCAGCACAGAAGGTTGGACAGATTCGCTCCTGGACACATGTGTGGCGTATGGTAGCCTAAGGCTCCAGGTTAGATTCCCGGATGCCTACCTGAGTTCTCTTCTCTGGCACCATGCCCACCCTACACCAAGCTGAGGGTCTACACACAGATCTGTTAAATGGTTTCAGCTGCCCTGGCCGGCTTCACCATCAGGAAATAATGTTTGCTCATCTGCTCAGGTGTCCGCAGGCAGGGCAGATTCCAACAAAAGGTAGTCAAGACGCCGACTACATTTCCCAAGATTCTCTGCAGCTGCCTTCCTCTGGGCAAGCAGCCTTGGTCTCAGAGCAGCAACCCTCAGAGTCATACGAAGACCACGAGCCAAAGCAGAGGCAGAAAGAGAGAAATGGCTGGTTACTGCTCCCCTCCAAAGTGAGTAAGAACATCCCCAGAAATCTCTGCCATCTTGGCCTGACACAAATGTGTTCAGGAAGGATGGAAATGCGCTGATTCCTATAGTCAAACCACAGCCCATCCCTGGAGCTGTAATCTTGAGCAGTGTGGCACAATGGTTTGCATCACGCTCAGATTCATTCAGTTAGGAGGGAGGAGGGAAGGGAAGCCAGTGGGTGGCTCTCACGCCCTTCATGGTGTTTAAGACTTAAAGCAGTGGTTCTCAACCTTCCTAATGCCGCGACCCTTTAAGACAGCTCCTCATGTGGTGGTGACCCCCAACCATAAAATGATTTCCGTTGCTACTTTATCACTGTAATTTTGCAACTGTTATGAACTGTCATGTAAATATCTGATAGGCAGGATGTATTTTCATTGCTACAAATTGAACATAATTAAAGCATAGGGATTCATCACAAAAACAATATGCAGTTATATATTGTGAAATATTTATTTCTAATGACAAATAAATGAAATATTGTCTTGAATCATGGTGTAGCATGGGCAACAGTCTTCATATGACAACAGTAAACTACATTGCTACACTTTGCTACACGGAGGAGTGGTGTGTTGGTTCCTAAGACCATGGGAAATAGGTGTTTTCCGCTGGTCTTAGGCTACCCCTGTGAAAGGGTCGTTCGACCCCCAAAGGGGTCGCGACCCACAGGTTTAGAACCGCTGACTTAAAGCTTTCACTTTTCTTGTGGTAGTCTCATTCAAAAAGAAAAAAAAAAGTTTTAGATGAATCTAATAAAGCCCTTGACAAGGAAATGAGAGTTGATGGGAGTTCGGAGAGAAGGGAGGGCATCCTACACCCCAGAAGGTCTCCTAGAGACGTGTCCCCACACCAGGAGCAGCATCAGATCTGAATGAAGAGACGCTAACGACATGAAGTCCTCAAAGGGATGAAAATCCCACGTAGCGGTTTCCCAAGACTCAGACAGCTGATTCCCGGCCTCCGCCGCCTCGACTTGGCTCCGAGCAACAGAAGTAGCTCCGCGCCCTCGGTTCCTTTTTGATGAACTGCTTTCTCCCCTGCGACGTCATAAATCGCCGGCAGTTCCTCCAGGGATGGGTGTGCTCTCTGTCTGCAGCTTTGAGCAGCAGCTGATCCGCAGATACCGAACGGCCCGGACGTGTCCCCCGAGACCAGAGATGAAGAGCTGAGAAACGCTTCTCCACCCGCCTACGAGAAATGACCTCGAGGAATGCTTTCCTCGGGGCTTGTTGGGGCCTCATGGACAGCCGGTGGTGAAAGCCACTGCTCCCAGGGACCCGTGCGGGCAGAGACAGGAAATCCGGGAAGCTAGAGGAGAGATACCCTGTTTCCCCGAAAGTAAGACATCCCCCGAAAATAAGGCCTACTTCCAGTTTTGCCTCTCGCTGTCATAGAAGGCACCCCCCTGAAAATAAGACCTACCCGATAATAAGGCCTCCCCCAAACATAAGGCCTCCCTGGAACATAAGGCCTCCCCGGAAGCTACCTTCAGGCATCTGACTCCTGATTTAAAGAGACCTCGCCCTGCCTGAACAGCTCCGGCTGCGCTGCGGCCCATCAGTGAGCTGGTTTGTGATGACAACGACTACTGTGCCATACACAGGTAATAAGTTTCCTTTTTTTTTGTTGTTGTTGTTCAAAATGGAAAAATATTCTTCTTCATGGGAAAATAAGACATCCCCTGAAAAATAAGACCTAGCGCCTCTTTGGGAGCAAAAATTAATATAAGACACTGTCTTATTTTGGGGGAAACAGGGTACATCCTCACAGGCGGAAGAAGAGAGGAGAGAGAAGATGAGATGGGTGAGTGGTTTTTGCTGCTGCACTCCTTCCTGAGCATGCCCAGTTCCCACCCAGAGCCCCCGCTCAGCGGGAAGGGACAACTGTCAGATGCCCAGTCCACAGCCCCACATGCACCATCCTTCACTCAGCACAAGGTCCCAGCCCTTACCCGTCACAGGTGAGGCCTAAGAAAAAATATCACCCCGCAAAGAACAGAACCCCAAGAAGGCTGATCCCATCACGTAAATAACTTGGCTGCCCGATAAGTTCTACCCCCACTCTCCCAAAGGACTTGTCCCCACCGCTCCTCCAGTCCCACCCGCTCTTCCCAGCGCTAAGTGACTATCCACTCAGCCGGCAGGTCTATAGCCACCGCCTCCAGAACATCAGTCACAGAAACAACCTTGAGGGCAGGGAGAGTGGGGACAAGAGAACCAGAGGAAGCCACTGACTGGTTCGGGAGATGGTCCCAGGCCCACCATTTCATGCATCTTCACGGGGGAACATGGGCAGGCGGGCTCAGACCCGGGGCCCGGGTCTGCGGTCATCTGGTCTACCGGAGGCACCGCCTGCCCCGGGCCCAGCCGCCCTCCACACATGTGCTCGCGGAGTTCCGCGCGCTCCGGCCTTCTGTTTCTGTTTATTTGTCTTGCGTTGTGTTGTTTTATTAACCAGAACTTGAAAAGGAGGCTTTCTTTCTTGTGCTGCCATTTGGCAGAAGACTAGAGAGGTTACAGTAGCAGGCAGAGCCTAAACATTTTTTTTTTCCCTTAAAAAAAAGAAGTCTCCGTGGAAGTTTCCTTCCAGAGAGAAAAACTATATCCGATTCCCCGTCTCCCATTGAACCTCGGAAGGACTTCCCACACCTTCACCTTCAAATAACAGAACCCCGGCCAAGGCAAATGGAAAAACATAAATTTTTTGCACGTAAAATGAAAAATCAGGGGGTGCAGACAGGCCTGTGTCAACAGGGTATTTGGAGCTATCAGTGCATTTTTAGAAGCAGGTTCGGAGGCCTGCTTCTCTGCTCGGGGACCTGGGGCCTGGTTTTTCAGGGGCCTCTGCTCCCCAGACCTCTCTTCACCTCATTCTCAGCAGGAGATAGGAACCCCACTTGAAAGACCAGGCAAACAGAGGCAGGGAACGACTGGCATTCATTCCCGGTGATCAAAGGCCAGAGAGGAATGTCTAGACAGGACAACCCCCTGTAGATGCCCCTCGGGGTGACTCTAACGCCCCTCCTTTCTGATCCTCAGGGCTCAGTTTTCACTCCTAGAATTCAGGACTGCCCTGTTATGGTGCATGACTTTTTAAAAAATATATATATATATATTTTATTGATTTCAGGGAGGAAGACAGAGGGAGAGAGAGATAGAAACATCAGTAGTGAGAGACAATCATTGATCAGCTTTCTCCTGCCCGTCCTACATCGGGGATCCAGCCCGCAACCCGGGCATGTGCCCCGATGGGGAATCGAACTGTGTGACCTCCTGGTTCATAGGGCGAGGCTCAACCCCTGAACAGGCCAGCGGGGCCGTGTGTTACTTTTGTCTCTTTCCGATCAGACTGATTTCTCGCCTCTAAGCTCAAAGGGGAAAAAGTCCAGTGGAGGAGGAGCTCTCTTGCAAGACTCTCAGCATCTCTGTCCCCGGGGCCTAACAGGATGGCTTTTAGCACGGAGGGTGACGGTGAGTGACGGGGCTCCGGCCGGGGTTCAGTGGCCTCGGGCCCCGCCCCTCGTGCCAGGAGAGGAGATGAACGCAGCCGCTCATTTTCCCTCTATTTCCCTCCACAGTCACGGGTGGCTAAGTCTCAACGATCAAGCTGTGGCAGTTAGAGACAGGAAATAGAATGGGAGAAAAGAGACTTAAACTTACCCACCATGGAGAGCCCCCCTCCATTCCCCCCCAGGCTGGGGCGAAGCTCTTCCAGGTCCCCAGGCCCCCAGCCCGGTTTGCACCTGGACAAATCCTCCAGGGCTCAGACACCCTGCATTCCCCAAACTCTGGGAGCCTATGCTGGATCCCCCCACCCCCCAGATCTGCTGATTTTCAGTTCCCTTTGAAAGGGGGGGATGTGGTCCTGAGCATCAGAAGAACTGACCCCAGGGGGTTCAGGAAGCCGGGAACTCAGGTGGCTGGTCCCAGCCTTGCCACCAACCAAACAACAGGCTCTGAATGCGAAGCTTCCCTCCTGTGCCACCGCTATGACATGTTGTGGCTCTCAAAGTGCAAGGACAGTGTTCGTTCTGGGGACTGGTGACCGGGTCTGCTTTCCAACTCCCCTGCCGTTCAGAGGTTCTCTCCTGGGGCCGCGGCTGGCTGCCTTGGATCAAATACTGCACATGTATGGAAGCAGCAGGCAGGCACACATGTACCTAAAGGGTGAAGATCTGCGGCTCAAGAAGGCCGCTTTTACTTCCTTTTCCTTTTTTTTTTAAATATATTTTATTGATTTTTTACAGAGAGTAAGGGAGAAAGACAGAAAGTCAGAAACATCGATGAGAGAGAGACATTGATCAGCCGCCTCCTGCACGCCCCACAGTGGAGATGTGCCCGCAAGCAAGGTACATGCCCCCAACGGGAATCGAACCTGGGACCTCTCAGTCCGCAGGTCGATGCCCTATCCACTGAGCCAAACCGGTCTCGACCCTTTTCCTTTTTAAATACGTTTTTATTGATTTCAGAGGAAGGGGAAGGGGGAGAGAGATAGAAACATCAATGATGAGAGAGCATCATGGATCCGCTGCCTCCTGCACGCCCCACACAGGGGATCCAGTAAAAAAAAAATCCCGGCATGTGCCCTGGCTTGGAACAGATCTGTGTGACCTCCTGGTTCATAGGTCAGCGCTCAACCACTGAGCCAAGCCGGCCGGGTGATAAGGCAGTTTTTTCTACAATCACGCAAAAGTAAGGAGAGAGTAGGGTTTTTTTTATTTTTTGTTGTTGTTGTTTTGTTTTTGTTTTTTGAGTAACATGACTAGATTGTTTATAAATTGAACTAGATGAATTCCAAAAGCTGAACACAACTCACTTTTCAACCCAGTGTGTATGCGTGTGTGTGTGTGTGTGTGTGTGTGTGTGTGTGTGCATGTGTGTGTGGAGAGTTTTCTTACATGGCTGCCCAGCTCTGTTTAAAAATCAGTCAGCAGCCAGTCATGTATACTTTGGGCTTTTCTGATAAATGACAATTTCTGAATGCATGCCTTATATGTAGACTGATTTCAATGGCAATAATTGAGTGATTTTTTTAAAATGAGAAGTGTTTCTGGCATGTTTTTACATTTCAGAGTAGGTGTACTGTGCCAACGGCAGCTGCTGAAATTCTTTAGGGTTTGGTGTAGCCAAATTTCAGCATTTATAATTTTTTAAAAAAAATTTGTAACATGTAAGGTAAAAAGCTATGTATTCATATAGCTAATTTTTATTGAGAATTAAGTTCCAGGCACTGTGCTAAGTATTTGAATACTTAAAATAAGGTAATCTTTATTATTATTACCCTTTTGAGATATTAGAATCCTTTGCTGTTACTACAGTTCCTTTAATGAGGGGGAAACTGAGGCTCAGGGAAGTGAAGTAACTTGCCAAGGTCACGGAGCCAGTATGTTGCACAGCCATTACACAAATCTAAGTCTGCTTGCCCCAAAGCTGGAATCTTAACCACACGCTGTATTGCCCCACTGCACCGTTAGCGATGGTAGTTTATAGCAATTACTAAACCATGCTTGATAGCACTATTAGCAATCAAATTTTTAAGCATATATTCTTAAATTTCTACTAATACAGCCTCATGTTTTTAAGCACATATTCTTAAATTTCTACTAATATAGTCCCATGTTTTCCTCTAGACATTTGATAGTTCCAATTTTTACAATTAAGACAACTGTCTTTCTCAAGGAGTTTTTTCTCAAGTAGAGGTTCTTTTAAAAAAAAAAAAATTACAAATATAGTCACAACATAGGCAGAAATACGTTTCCGTGTGTGGACAGCATTGCATGCTTGTTCACGTCCCACTTTGGAAACTTATTACCCAGAATTCCTTAACAATGTAGGCTGAATTTGTGTTTACATTTTGTATCTCAGAACTGACGCTTTTATGTGATATTGAGTATTGATATTTGAGACTCAGCCGCTAGTGACAAACTTGAGCAACGACCACACCATGAACAGCAGCGTCGTAAATATAAAATTCTTTATAAGATGTACTCGGATTTCTCAATCATGTTGAAATGTCCATTCCCTCGTTTTATCTATAGATGCAACACAATCACAACACAGCAGGCTTTCTGAGATAGCAGCTTGGTTCTAAAGTTTTCATGGAAGACAAAGCTACTAGAATAGCTAAAAACAATCTTGAAAAAGAACAAAGTCACAGGCCTGCACTATCCTTCACACTATGATTCCAAAGCTTACTATAAAGCCACTTTGGGGACAGCGTGGCCTTAGTGAAAGGTTAGACAGATCAGGGGGACAGAATAGAGAAATTTATAGTCAACTGATTTTTGACACAGGTACAGAGACATGTCAATGAAGAAAAGATAGTTGTTTTTTTAAATAAATGGTACTAAGACACTTAGATGTCAATATGTAAAATCAATTCAAGCAATTCAATAATAAACAGCTACACATTCTTCACACCTTATATAAAAATTAACTTAAAATAGATTATAGTCTTAATTGTAAAAATTGGAACTATCACATTTTTAGAGGAAAACATGGGACTATATCTGCATGACTTCTGGTCTGGCCAAAGGGGTTTTAGCAATGACAAGCAAGATTCATAAAATAAAAATATATATAAATTGTACAAAATAAGGACATTGCAGGAAAACCTTTAAACTCTGAATAATCTGCAGTTTAGCTCACAGTGCTGCACCAGTGCTAAGCTTTGATAATCATGGTTATAAAATACTAGAGGCCCGGTGCACAAATTGGTGCATGGATGGGGTACCTCAGCCTGCCAGTTGTCAGGGTTATCAGGGCCAGTTGTGGCCGGCTGGTAGGGACGGAGGGAGGTTGGCTGTGGGAGTGCACTGACCACCAGGGGCAGCTTCTGCATTGAGCATCTGCCCCCTGGTGGTCAGGGTGTGTCATAGCTACCAGCCGATCATCTGGTCATCATGGTCACTTAGGCTTTTATATATATATAGATGGGTGAATGGTATTCATGAACTAGCTCTGATACCTTTGCAACGCTTGCTCCTGTGGGATGGAAGGAAGGGAAGTCGAAAGCAGTATTGGATGTTTTAGACATGGAAGGAGAGGGGACTTATGAAATCAGGGAATTTGCCTTGTTAGAGAACAACCCCACCACCATCTAAAGGAAATGGAAAGTTAGCCTGTTTCATGGGATGTGTTGATAGAAACTCAACAAGGAAATATGAGATTAGAAGTTAAAAGACTTGGGTTTCAGCCAGGCCCTGTGGCTCACCTGGCAAAGTTTGACAAATTACTTCTATAATTACTGAGATAATGTCTAAAACACATTACTTAGATAATGCATAAAAGATGATTCTAAGAGACTCGGGTTTCACACATGTGGCTCCGTTTCGCCGAGTAAAAAGATGGTGATAGCAACAATCGTGTCACTTAATGGAATAACATATTTAAAAGTCACCATGGAAAAAGGAGTCATTTCTGTTTCAGATTCTGTTTCTTCATCTGGAAACGGAGCGTGGATTTCTCTAGGGTCGTTTCCGATCACATATGACGCTAAGTGCTACATAAATATATCTTAGAAATATTATAATAGTAGAACAAGATCAGGTTTTGTATATACACCCATATGTCAAGTCTTTTATTAGTACATGCATTAAAATGGGGATAAAATTGACCCTACAGATAAACGTGAGAGGTGGGGGAGAAATAGTTCTCTTTTTAAAAATATTATCTGCTTACAACATGTTTAAAATGCTGAACTATGGAATTTATTATGTGCCGTTAAAATGCAACCTAATTCTGCCTGGCCAGTGTGGCTCAGTGGTTGAGCATCGACCTATGAACCAGGAGGTCATGGTTCGATTCCTGGTCAGGGCACATTCCCAGGTTTCAGCCTTGATCCCCAGTAAAGGATGTGTAGGAGGCTTCTCATTAATAATTCTCTCTCATCATTGCTGTTTGTATCTCTCTCTCCTTCTCCTTCCCTCTCTGAAAGCAAAAACAAAAAAAAATTGTTTTTCAATGTGACCTATTTCTAATGTAATCCACTGAGTGGTAGTTTGTCAAAAGCCTATCAGTTTTTTCAATTAATGTCAGCCGAGTATTCATGCAATGCGTGTATGTGTTTATTCAAAGACGCGCCTGTGGATTGTTCTCGTTTTATGTGCAAGAAACCTGCACGGGAAGTGCGTCAGGCACATAACTGCAACCTTCGCCCTGACCGGCACCATGGCCGAATTGGGTGCCCGCCCTCCTTCCCTGCGCAGCAGCCGAGAGGGAGCGGAGATGAGGAGTCCAGCAGTGTGTTCCCTCCATTCCTGCCCCCGGTGGGGCGGGCAGGAAATGCCAGCCTCCTGACAGGAAGGCCTGCTGCGGTGAGATTTCCCGATTTACTTTATTAAATGCAAGAAGGCCAGATACAGGAGGAGATAAGCGCTCGAGATTGCAAGTGCTTATCATCTGCCGGGCTTCTGGGCCCCACAGCCGTGGCCGGTTTCTCTCAGAGACATGCAGGCCCCCCGAGTTCAGTTTGGTTCCAAAGTAAGAGGTCCCCCCAACTGAAAACTATGATCACCCACTCTTGTGGGTCCTTACAAGGAAACCGCTCCAAGTAGCTGAATTCTAACCAGGAGTGGCCTCTTCTGCCTCTGGTATTCCTAAAGAAATTCTGGAAATACCATTCTCCCTCTTAGCTGCACATTGGCCTCACCGGGGGGTACCCTAAAAAAGACTGGGGTCTCTGGTTCCCCAAGTGAGCATCTATAGTCAAGGCACCCCCTCGACTTTATGGTACTCAGCTGGCCTGTGAGATTTCCATGGCAATGCTCCTCCCTCGGTTCTGATGTTCCACTGCTGGTGCCACTCAGATAAAACACTTACTACAATGTGGAAAAGGGGATCCTCAAAAAGACAAGACAGCCAGCCAAGGTGGCTAGCTGAGGTCATAAAGGTCAGGGGGTGACTAGCTCAATTTTAAAAATATATATTTTTATTGATCTCAGAGAAGAAGGGAGAGGAGAGAGAAATAGAAACATCAATGATGAAAGAGAATCAATGATCGGCTGCTTCCTGCATGCCCCCCACTGGGGATCAAGCCTGCAACCTGGGCATGCGCCCTGACTGGGAATCGAACCGTGACCTCCTGGGTCATAGGTTGAGATACTTAACCACTGAGCCACACCAGGAAGGACTAGTTCAATTTAGCATTAAGGGTGCTCTGGCAGCCGCACAGGCCAGCCTACTCTCTGGTCGGACCCTGTGGTGGAGAGGGGGCATTACCCATTTGAAGGAGAATGCTCCATTCCACCCCTTCTCTTATTTTCCATTTTAATAAAATAGAATCGAAACCAAAGGCACAGCACAGAGGCTGCATGGAGAGCACACTGTCACATCCTGCTTTCTCCATCTCCACATCAGCAATCCTTGTGAAGCCATGAGCATTTCAGAATCCACTACTCCGCTCCTCTGTGCGCGTCACTCACAGGTCCGACATTTGAAGAAGAGAAAAATGGGGTTTGAAATAAATCTACATCTCCTTCTTCATTGGCCAAAAACCGTACTTCACAGAGTCCCATTGAAAAAAAACGCCCCCAAGAACATAAAAACATAACCCTCCACTTTTGATCTCTTATCTAGGGAAGCCAGAGGAACTCACAAGGCGGCGAGTCCCCAGTGTTTATTGTGTTAAATGGGGACATTGTTTTGTATTCGGCTGTGATGGGCGCTGGAGTAACACGGAGTAACTGTGCTCTTTCTGGGGCCTCGCTGTTCCCTGTTTGCCCAAGCAGAAGGTCACAAAACCATAATAATGACACAGCAGTCCCGTATTTGAGCAGGCAAGTATTTACATAGCTTCTCTTCCCTCCAGGAGTTGGAAACACGTGGCCAAAGGCACCTCGGTTCTTGAAAGAGTCCCCCAGTCCCTTGCATGAGGGGTCTCATTTATACCTCTCCCCTCTCAACTGTCTCCCACACCTCACCCTGCTCCTTCCACCTCCATTGAAAAATGTACCCAAGCGCAGCCGGGATTGTTCAGTGGTTGAGCATCAGCCTATAAACCAGGAGGTCACGGTTCAATTTCCAGTCAGGGCACATGGTCAGGGTTTCAGGCTTGATCGCCAGTAGGAGGCATGCAGGAGGCATTTGATCAATGATCTTTTTCTCTCATTGATGTTTCATCTCTCTACCCCTCTCCTTTCCTCTCTTTCTCTCAAAATCAATAAAAAGGAGTTTCTCTCTGCCTTAAGGTATAGTTCCATTCACTCTTTAATAACCTCACCTCTACCTCTCCAATCGTGGGGAGCTTTTGATATTTTTACTTATGGGTGAGGTGAGGGTGAATCTGTGAGCTAGAGGGAGGCCCTTTCTCTCCTATCTGGATTGCAAATCTCTTGCCCTAGTCCTTTTCAGTCTCAGTCTGAATGCTCTCTATCTTGTACGTTGTGCTACTCACCCTACGAGCCTCTTTACACTGAGGACATGTGTGAATGTGTGTGTGTGTGTGTGTGTGTGTGTGTGTGTGTGTGTGTCTTGTGTGTGTGTGTGTGTGTTATGTGATGGGAATCAAAGGACTGACCAGGTCACCCACAAGATGGAATCTAAAGAGCTGGCTCTGCTGGGTCTTCTTTCTCATGGACCCTGTTTGACTCACTGCTTCCATTTTCTGGACTTATCTCCCCGAGCAGATTTCCCACTCGGCTTTCTTTGTCATTTCTAGGGGCTCAATCTTGTTTTGCAGCCTGTCAGGGGCTACAGGGCACCCAGAGGATGAGAGATAAGGAGCGTGACATCTTGTTGGCTCCCCTGTAAAATCTGGAATTGCTTGCTGGAAGAGTGGGAAGCAACTTCCTTCCTTTCTCATCACGAACAGCAGAAAGAACAGGCAACCCAGGGAGTCTGACGCTCAATTAGGCTTTGGGTGTTGTTGGGGGTGGAAAGAACCCCGAAGACAGGAACACTGCTTGCACACACAAGGCCACTCATGGCCAAAAGCATTGGGTAGTCAATAGATAGTCATCGTCACAGCAGGTTCTGGAAAAGCTCAGGAAATGGGGCAGCCTCATCAATTCTCTTCCACTTGCTTGGAAAAACCAAGTCGTGGCAAAATACTGCATCTCAGATGCATTCGTTTGCTGTGGCTGCCATCATACATGCAAAATACTGAGTGCCTTAAATAGGGAATTTCTGTTTTCTCGCATTCTGGAGGCTAGAAGTTCAAGATTAAATGGTCAGCAGGGCTGGTTTCTCCGGAGGTCTCACCCTTAGCTTGCAGTGGCCAACTTCTTCCTGTGTGCCTTCATGGTCTTTCTTCTGCACCCCCACATTTCTGTGTCCTGATCTCCTCCTCTTCCAAGGATGCCAGTCACCTGGCATCGGGCATTTTATCTCCTTTACCTCTTGAAAGACCTTCTCCCTAAATATAGTCATATTCTAACTTACTCGGGTGAGGACTGTAAGAAATGAACTTTAGGTGACACAGTTCAAGCCTAGAGTTCATCAGGAACAGAACCAAGACTTGAACCCAAAGTTTTTAGCCCTAGAACATTAAGTTGACATTGACTCACATCCTTTCCCAGGTTAAATTATCTCATGGAATTATGGCATTCTCTAATGGGGGGAAGGGATATTTCTCTTGATGATCTAGCTGTAGCCAAATCGTGGGCCAAATAAGGAAGCTGAGTCCTAATTGTCTTGCTTAAAATCATAAAACTCCTTGACAACCACCCAGTGGATCCAATCTTTTATTCTCCTAAACTCCACAGGAGGGTCACTTGCTAATCTGTGGGTTGTAAATCTCCGGCCCAAGGAAACAGCTTGGTACAGGATGACGAGGGAGCAATAACTCTAGAGCGAGAAAGCCCTCGCTCACCTGGCCTCCCTTTGGAAAGAGTCGGAGGGCTAAGCTGCCTTTAACGAGTCTTCCTGCCCCTTTGCCTCCATCCTCCTCATTTAGGCTGCTCCTTAAGACAGCTGTTACCAATTTCAGCAATTTTCTCCTGGCAAATTGAAGGCTTCAGGTGACAGAGAGTTGGTTGTATCCTTCTGGAGAATGAGATAGGCAAGGTCCTGCTTCCACCCCACCCCTGCTCTTGGACTGGGTGGTTAGGGCTATGGGCACTTCCCCATGGGCATCCCCAACCTCCCTTCCCCCCATACATGGACCAGCAAGGCAGGCTCCAAGATGTATGTCCAGTTCTGAGGGGCCCTATCTGAGACTTCCCATTATTCTCCACTTCATTCTCAGCTCGTTTGTTCTCCCAGGACCACCAAGATTTTATTATTTACGTGCCCCTTGGAGGGAGTGGCCATTCTGATGCTTGAAAGGACAGGAAGAGTGTGCAATAGGACACAAGAGCACACACACACAGAGTTTGGTACAGAACTTGGACACTGGACACCTCTACCAGCTGACCACACCAGGATGTTTGGAAGGGTTAGCTCATGCTCCCTGGTTAATCCAGGAGGTAAAAATGAAGCCAACACAGGAGCACTGATTGCATATAAACCTGAAAAGCAGAAAATATCAGTAGCAGTCAGGTGAAATTTTCCTGTCAGTTTTCCTTAATTTGGTTTTATTTTTGTCTTTTCTTATCTTTTCTTTTTTTTAAAATTAATACTCCCCCGGAGTTATTTTTCCATAGATTTTTAGAGAGAATGAAGGGAGGAAGAGAGACAGAGAAAGACACAGATGTGAGAGAGAGGCCTTGATTAACTGTCTCCCACAGGTGCCCGACTGGACTCAGGGATTGAGCCTGCAACCCATCTATGTGCCCTTGACCAAAATCCAACCCAGGACCCTTCAGTTCCTGGGCTGATGCTCTATCCACTGAGCCAAACCAGCCAGGGCTTGTATTCCCTTCTTTAGGTATTCCAAAAAAAGGGATGTGATAAATAGCTTACAATCTAATGGAGGGAGAGAGAGCTTATAGACATGTCTACCAGCAAGGATGTGATAACAACTGTGAAGACAGGGAGGAGGAAGGGTTTAAAAGCTGGAGGGAGATACTCAAGTGATCTCTTAGAAACCCCCTTCAAATAAAGGAAGAAAGAAGGTAAGGAAGAGGGGAAGGAGGAAGGAAGGGAGGGAGGGATGAAAAAAGGAAGGAAAGAAGGAAGGAAGGAGGAAAAAAGGAAGGGAGGAAGAGAGGGAGGGAGGGAGAAAGGAAGGAAGGGAGGGAGGGAGGGAAAGGAAAAAGAGGGAAAAGGAGAGAGAGAAGAAAGGAGGAAGGGGAAAAGAAGGGAAGGAGGGAAGGGAGGGAAAAAGGGAAGAAGAGAAGGAGAGAGAGAAGAAAGGAGGGAGGGAGGAAAGAGGTGGGGGGGGGATATAAAGGAAGGACCAAGGCTAGAAAAACTTAATCCGGATGGTATATTATTACTTAGACCAGTGGTTCTCAACCTTTCTAATGCCTCGACCCTTTAATACAGTTCCTCATGTTGTGGTGATCCCCAACCATAAAATTATTTCTGTCGCTACTTCATAACGGTAATTTGCTACTGTTATGAATCTTAATGTAAATATCTGTGTTTTCTGATGGTCTTAGGAGACTCTGCTAGCTGTTCTCGATCCACAGGTTGAGAACCGCTGTCTTAGACCTTCGTGCGGTGCCTGCCTCCTCTAGCCTAGCTGAAGCCTCCTTTTCACACCTCCAACTTCCCTGACAAGAGCCTGTTGAAAATACGGGACATCCTTGGAGAACAGATTAGGGGACGAGGCCGCACACCTCTGTTTCATCCGTGGCTGTTTGGAACAGGGCGTTTGCGTCCTTGAGAAGGAAAATGCAGGGGCCAGGGCTCTGGTTGGTACCCCAGCCCCTTCCCCTCCCCGGGCCCAGCCTTGTTTTCCTAAGCAATTGTCAGGAATGTGCGGGGCGGGGCGGCCGGCCAGCAGCTCGGAGCCTAGGCAGCCCCAGTCACGGTCCCCGGCTGGCCTTTCACCTCGCAGCTCTCCCGGCTGCTCTTATTAAGCAGCAAAATGTTTCAATATGTGGAGCTCTGGGGGAGGGACGGGGAGAAAAATCGGGATATTGTTGCGAAGGAAATAATGAATAACCCCGCCGCCGGGCCCCCATGCCCCCCACGTGGGGAGATGTGGGTGATAAGTGTGGTTTTCTCCAGAAGTGGAATTCTAGCCGCTGCCTTTGGGTCAAAAACCTCCAGTGACAGCAGGGGAGTGGGGGCGGGAAGGGGGGAGAGCAGGATTGGGGGGACCGCGAAGGAGAGAGAGCGAGCCCTAAACACATTTTCTCAGTGCCGGGAACCAAAGCAGTCGGCCATCCATCTAGGGACCCAGAAGAGGCATCGGAGGGGAAATGTGAGAAACTGAGGCCCATTCCCGGGGGGTCCACAGAGCCTCCAGCTTCGTCCTAACAAATGGACCACCTCCCTCCTGGGACCTGTCTCCTCCATCCCCTCTCCCCACCTCCAAGTTCATCTGTTTGAAGGAGGAGGAGGAGGAGGAGGGGGAGGCTGGTGAGCAGTTCCCAGTTACAGGAGTCTCTCTCTCTCCTCTCTCTCTCTCTCTCTCTCTCTCTCTCTCTCTCTCTCTCTCTCTCTCTCTCTCTCTCGGTGCCCTAGGCCAGGGTTTGCAAACCATTAAGCCCCAGTCTGTTCTGGGATTCGGCCTCTGAAAGAGCACACGGGACTGGACTCAAGGCCAGATCCACACGTGGAAGCGACGACATAAGCTCACCCCCAGTTTCAAGGAGATGCACGTTGGAAGGCGCAGAAATGACTCCTGAGCAAGGGTGTTTTTAATGTGTGTGTGTGTGTGTGTGTGTGTTTTAATTAATCTCCCCTTCCCACCACCCCACCCCCACTGGCTATTTCCTATTTCTCTGACGTTTGCAATTCACGTCACTCTTCCAGCGTCTGCCTAGAAAGCGTGGGTCCCAGGAAGTGAATCCTTCCTGGGCGAGGAGTGACCTGGGCGTCGGCAAAGTCAAAACCCTCCCTCCTCCCAGGTGAGGCCTGAGGAATAAGCATCCTCGGGGTCGACCTCTGGAGGAAGGAGCTCTGAAGCAGCAGCGACAGGCAGGCGGGGGTCGCCCGGCTCCCCTGGGCTGGGCAGAGCCGTCCATCTGCGGGTTTTTGACGAGCGTGTGTGTGTGCGCGGTTTCCAGGGTTCCTGGACATTTCCTAGAAACGCGGGGAGAGGCTCCTGGAAACGCCGCGGGGGGCCGAGGGGTGGCTGTCTATAGGACCATCCATCAGAAGGCGGCTGGAATATTGATAAGAAAACGGAAATCGAATTACAAGACGGGAGGGAGGAGGAAAAAAATAGAGGAAGAGGGAGTGTGGGACGGGGAGCCCTGGAGGGAGGCGGGCGGCAGGGCGCACCGACTTCAGTGGCTCCTACAGCCCCCTCTGCCCCCCCTCATCAGGAGGCGCCGGAGCCTGAGTCACCCCCTCCTTCCCTCCTTCCCTCCTCCCCACCTCCCGTGCCTGGACGTGCAGGAGAGAAAGTCCAAACGCTGCCTCCAGCGGGTTTCCGGGTTTCCTTCCCGCGATCAGAGGCGCCGAGGATTCGCACCGAGCACTGGAGCATCCTGGCGGGGCCGGAGCTGCGCTCCAGCTGGCCTGGCAGGAAAGGGGGCCTCAGGTGAGTGTTCCTTTCCCTGGGACATCTGGGGGCGGGGGCGCCCCCACTCTGCCCCGCGGACGGCTCTAGTTGTCCTCAGGAAATGCAAAGCTTTGGGCTGGGGGGGGACCTCTCTCTCTCTCTTTTTTTCCCCCAGTCTCTCCAAGGCTTTCTTTTTTCTCTCCTCCCCCTCCGCCCCCTTTTTCCTCTTGCAAATTTCACTCCAACTTTGAAAGTAAACTGGGGAGACGTCGGAGCCCGGAGGTAGTTGAAGGGGAGTCTAGGATCCCCGAGAAAGGTTACCTCCGTCCCTCAATCCTGTGTGTGTGTGTGTGTGCGCGCTGTGGCTTCAGGAGCCCCGAAGCTGGAATCTGTTAGTGGGGGGCGGGGGGAGTGTTTGATCAGAAACACATTGGCTGCCGGAGAAGCTGCGGGCTGCCGCGTTAGTAGAGATGGTTGGAGCAGGAAGGACCCGGGGACCAGTCGCCAGACTTGGCAAGGCGGGGAGAGAGGCGCGCGCGCAGAGGCACCTGGCACTCTCGAGTCGTTTGTGCCCCCCCCCACCCCCGCCGCAGCCCCCAAATTCAGGTCTCAGATGTCGTCTCCCCTGCCAGGGACAACTTGGCCGCGTTATTCATGGTCTTGGTCTCTGCCTGCCTGCAAACCCGTGTTCTTTTTAGAAGCGGGGACCCTGGGAAAGGGGCCTGGTGCGCCTCCAGAACCTCTAGCCCAGTGGTTCTCAACCTGTGGGTCGCGACCCTTTGGGGGGGGAGTCGAAAGATACTTTCACAGGGGTCGCCTAAGACCATGGGAAAACACAGGTATTTACATTATAATTCATAACAATAGCAAAATTACAGTTATGAAGGATGGTTGGGGGTCAACACAACATGAGGAACTGTATTAAAGGCTTTAGAAAGGTTGAGAACCACTGCTCTAGCCGGTCCTCATAAGCGCTCCCTTAGTAGGGAAAAGAGGGGAGCATCTGGGCGCTAGCGGGGTCCTGGGGGTGTTGGGGAGTCAGGCAGAAGGCCTGTGCCCCAAGGGGCCCCCGCGTGTTCATCTCTGTGAATATCCGTTTCCTGGGGCCTGGGCCTGCCAGGTGGGGAGACCTACCTCCACCTCCTCTGGCAGGTGTGACGCTGCAGAAGAGGGTTGCGGGGAGCAGATCAGAACTGGGAGCTGGGCTCAGTCTTCACCATCCCTTAGCCTGAAGCCCTCCCCTTTTCCTCCCCATCCCCCTCCCTCCACCCCCAACACAGGCACGGGGAGGGGCGTCTGGTAATGACCACTCGGACCCCACCCAGGCTGATGCAGGAGATTTGGAGGCCTCCAATCCAGCATCCTCTCTTCCTCACCGCACGCACCCACTCCCTCCGCATCACCCTCTCTCCACTGGTGGGTGACCCAGGTTTCCCCTACCCAGGTTGTTTCTGCGACCCGCCCTCACAGCTCCAGGATGTTCCAGACGGTCCCCGACACGTCGTCTTACGTCAAGGTAAGACCTGACCGCATCTTTAAACAGGTAATAACTCCCAGCCCCGCTGCAGCCCCGTGGGGGAAACGGAGGTCCTTGGGGAGGATCCGTCCGCAGAGGGGCGGGGCGCTGGGCGCAGACCTTGGGGGATCCCTGGTGGCTTCTGGCGTGGCTGAGCCGGGTGACTCTGCAGGGGAGCCTGGGTGGCGGCCCCTAGAGTCGGCCCCGTTGGGTGCGCGCTCCTGCAGGCTCCCCGCGCCCAGGGTCTGCGTGCGGATGTGAGTGCGCGCGGGTGGGTGACCGCGATGCGCCTCTCTTCCCCGCCCGACAGCCCCCATCTGGTCCGAAAGCCCCCCTTCCTGCCTCCACCCACGCCCTCCCAGGCGCTGATTGCGATTTGACAGCAAATCGAAGGGTGGTTTTGGGTGTTTTTTTTTTTTTTCCTTTTCCACCACAGTTCCCAAGAACGTAAACAAAACTCAGCCTGGGCATCTGGGTTACACGTTTCAGGAAAACCGGCCAGCGGGGCGGGGCCGAGGGTGCGGAACGGGCGGTCTGGCCCCGGGTTGGGGTCGGGGGACGCGCTGAGGTCCTCCCGCCGCCCCTGGGGAGGGTCCCGGGACTGGCTGGCTGGAGGAAGGACCTGCTCAATCCAGGAAAAGCGTTCCCACCTCCCTCAGGCCCGGGCTCCGCCCCCTTCCCAAGCCCCGCCCACGAGTGGCCCCCCAACCCTCCGGCGTGACGGGTCCCCGAACGCCCAGGTGGTGAAAGCTGAATATGGGCTTGTGGCCACAGCGATGGGCGAGGGCCCTCGAGTTTTATCCTTGGGGCGCCAGGTTTGCGTCCACCGCCCCCCCATTTCTCTAAGGGCAAATTTGTTGCCATCTAGTAGCCTGCATCTACGCGCACCCCACTCCCACCCGCATCCCCCCACCTTCGGTAGAAGTCTGTAGTCACTGGGGGAGCCGGGTTCTGAAGGCTTGGCCAGGAAGGAGTGTTTAAACGGCCACGAATGAATGAAAAATGATGAAACCAGTGTGCCCATCATCAGTAAGTGGGGGGATGGAGGGATGGCTCCCAGGAGGTGGCAGAGCGCACAAGGCTGGAGTGAGCGCCTTGTAGCCCCTCCCAGCAGCCTCTCCACCCCCCCATCTCCCTGAACTGGGAGCCCAGCTAAGGAGCTCTCTCTTCCAACTTGGCCCCAGGGTTGCAGGCTGGCGCCAGGAGGGAGGGAGGCAGTCTTTCCCATCCACACGGACCCACCAGTCTGCACGCACCCGGGGACCCCGAAAACCTCCAGGAGGATGAATTCTAGAGGGTACAGGGGCAAGTGAGAGTCCAGGAACCCCATCCAGGCTGAGAGTTGGAGAGCAGGCAAACCCTGGGGGGAAAGAGAGAGAAGGAGGGGAAGAGGTGGAAGAGGGCGCGCCCGGGGTTGGGGAAAAGGAGGTGGGGTCCGAGGGCTGTGGGCCTCTAGGGGAGCCGCTCTTCACGGGAGCTCTTTAAAAGGGGGGAAAATGGGTTTTTTCAAGCAGCCACAAAGTTTGTATTGTTGCACAAAGGCGTGCATTGATGACGGCGAGAGGTCTGCGTGGCCCGGACAATCTTGGGTCTGTTCCGCCCGCTCCCTGGGCCGACCAGTTGCCAAAGGGGCACAAACAGTCCCCGGCTGCCAAGCCCCTGCCCTTGAGCATCAGGCGCCCACTCCCAGGTTACTGACAAGCACCCGGGCCCCCACGCAGGGCCCCGGAAATCTCAGGGTGTGCTCTGCCCCCAGGCGGCAGCGTCCTGGTTCTGAGAACCCATAGAATCCTCAGGGAGGCGCCCAGAGATGGGCCCTGAGGGTGGGTGTGAGGATGGGGAGAGAGAGGGAGAGAGGGCCTTGGGGTGACTGGCTCCCACAGGGACAGGCAGTGAGTGAGTGATTCCCGGTGGTCTGGCATCCAAGCCCTTCCCTCTGCCGGGCCCGGTTCTAACCACTGCACTAACCGGCTTAGTCCTGATAACAGCCCTGAGAGGTCGTCCAGGTTGCCAACGAAAAACCGAGGCATCATGAAGTTAATGTAATACATGTTGTCAGGGGCAGAGCCAAGATCCAAATCAGAGGGGCAACATTTTTCGGGCTGCCAGGCAAGTTCTAAATGTATTTCATCTTTACCAGAGCCCTTGAAGGCAGGTCCTATTATTATAAAGCCCTCGGATAGGCGAGGACACTGAGGCACAGAGAGGCTAAGGAACTTGTTCCAGGCCGCAGAGCCGGGAAGTGCAAAGGCAGAATTCACACCCCGGGAGCCTGCAACCAGGACGTGCCACCTGCAGATAAGGGGTGGAGGGCACAGGAGACCCCAGAGTAATCCCAATGGTATGCGTACAGGGTGCCAGTGCTGGGCCAAACACTTGCCCATCCCCAGCGCGCAGGGCCCTCCTTGAGACTGGAGGGGTCCTTCCTTTTCCTTCTTTAAGAGTTTTCCAGATCCCTAGCTCTTGTCCCCGCACCTACCAGTCTTTGGGTGCAGCCTCTGAAGCCTTCTGAGCAAGACACCTCCCCACTTTCCTCCTCCTTCCCTCTCCCCCTGAGGAAAGGAGGCAGATAGCCCTAGAATGTGCGGCAGATTCTGGCTGGCAGGTCCCCAAGCGGCATTTTGGGGACCCAGGTCTGTACTTAGAATGACCGCTGTCCTCGGCGGGCGGCTGTCAGGCCGGGCAGATGGAGATTGGGGCCAGGCCTCCCTCCACACGCAGGCCCTGGGGAGCGGGGAGCGGTGGAGGGTCCCGGGGGTCCCTGGCTGGTCTCCACCTCTCGTGGGTCTGCGCTCTCTGTCCACCTCGGACTCCCTGGGAATTTCCCCCCGGACGCCGTGTGGTCTGGGGGGCCAGGGCGCAGAGACCCTCCCCGGCCCGGCGCGCCCTGGCCTCCCGCCGCCGCCCGGCCCCCCACGTAGCCTCTCTGGAACCCGCTCGCTCGGCGCTCTCGGGCGGGAAGGAGGGCGGGGAGCGGGCAGGGCGAACAGAGGCTCTAAATCTTCCTCCTTCCACCGCGAGTAGCTGGAGTCTGAGCAGCAAATTCAAAGCAGGCGCGCGCCTGCAGAGCCTTCCTTGCAGAAATGCGCCCCGGCATTCAAGCGCATCCAGGGGGCGGCCCGGGCTGCCTTGTTTGGCTAAGGTCAGACGAGACTCGAGTTCTCCAATAAAAATAAATCTCAAATTAATTATGGCCTCGAGCGAGGGGCCAGACACTTGAAGCTGCAGTTGTGCAGTCTGGACTTTTGGCGCTCGCCCGCCCGTCCCTCCCCCGCACCCCC
>PVJN01021409.1:0-34683 GCA_004026805.1 Lasiurus borealis | reverse complement strand
TGGCCCAACGAACTCAGACTAGTCTTCTCTTTTGGCAACATCCACCCCAACATTCTCACCTGGGCAAGACCCCTGACTTCAGTGTGATCCCCAAATCAGCTGGAGTGCTTGTTAAAAATGCAAAGGCTCACACAAAAAAACCCTAGGCCTGGGAACTTGTAGTTTTATCAGGTAACCCAGGGGTGTCGGCCTCATCCTCGCTCGACGACTCGTATCTCAACAATCTTGTATGTTAGGGCACTCGTATCTCGAGGTACCACTGTATTTCCAAGGTTTGTGGACTACATTCGTTTCCAAGGTTAAATATTAATAAGAAGGAAGCAAAGGAATCAAACATTGTTGAGCCGAATGGGCTGGCACACTGAGCATGCTTGCTTCACCTGGAAGATACAGTTAACAACCTCCCTTCCCCCATGTAGGGAGCAGCCCCCTTACAAGATTGGGGAAAACACACAGGGGCTTAGCACAGACATGATAGAAGTCAATATGGCGCAGTGGGAGGTGCTTGACCACAGCGGCCAGTCCGTCTAACCGAGAAAGGGATCCTTGCTAGGGGTCTGGGCCCATCAGAAGCCAGAGAAAACTTGGGAAGTGGATTGGTTATTCTGAAAAAATGCTCCTGGTTAAAATCTCAGGAAACAAAAAGCGCTTGCTCTCTTGCTCTCTCTCTCTCCCTCTCTCTCCCTCCCTTCCTTCTTTCCTCTCCCCCCCAGTCTCTCCGCCACCTGGTAATGCACTCACCTGTTCATTCATGCACACCACTATGTGGGCCTAAATGTAACCGGGTCCCACAGACCACGTGGGATCCAAAGAACTAAGTTTCAGTATGAAACACAAACTCTGGACACTGGCATTTGTCTTGGCCTTGATGAAGACAGGGTTGGATGCTTTCCATGGCAGGCGTGGGGAGGGGAGGGGTACACCTTTGATTTTGCATCACATTCTCTTGCCACACTTCCATCTTCCCTGCATGGGTCCATGAAACGCTTTACTCCTGATCCTGGGGAAGAGCCTAATTTCAACAAGCCATGCACTCAGAATTGAAATTCCAGTTACTGAGGGTGACAATTAAGATAGAACTTTTTCTCCATTCAAGTGGATGAACCCCTGAATTCAAGGTCGTTGGCCTTGGGACCCGGTTAAGAAATTTTGTCTTCATCCAACGGATTGGTTCACTGTGGGGATTCCAGGCGTGGCAGCTGGCCGGTGCAGGCCCTTCCTACACACACAGGGCGTGAGGTGGGCTTTTAGCCATTGGTCTCTGACAGCTCCCTAGAAGTCAGTAAGGAATTACATCTCTTTGGCAGCTGCCCCTCCTGGGCGTTTGCCTGTGCCGTGTCCCCATCCAGTTTCACCCACTCCTACTAAGTCCCCAGGCCTCCCACCCCAACCCATCCTCCTCTGGAATCGTCAGCTGCTGCCAAGGACCTCGCTGGACCATTTTCCCTCCCCATTTCAGGCTTGACGCCCGGCTCATACCTGTTCCATTTGCTCCCTTAGCTTCTTCTGCCTCCCACTGTGTCCCCTACGAAGCTCCCATCATCCTTTCTGGGAGCTGACCTGGTCGTGTCCACTTGTCTGTCAACAAGAGCTTGCAAACATTTCAATGGTCAAGCCCCATGAACGATACCAAAAAATGCCATTCCCCTTGCCTCACTGATCAGTCAGTTTGGAAATAAATTTTTCCCCTCTCTGGTCACAGGGATCAGTGACAGACACTTGGGTAAATGATCTGAGTGCAGCCTCCATGCATACCAAGGCACTGACCTGGCCTCTTCTCTAATTGAGTACCAAGCTCCAACCCATACCCACATAATCACAGGCACTTAATGCCCCCGACAAAGGGATTATTTTCCATGTTTTACCCAGGAGGAAGGTTCAATAAGAGAGGCTCAGTAACATGTCTCAAATCAAGCCACAAATTTAGTACTGGATCCAGGATTTGAACCAAGGTTCTTTGATGCCCAGCTCTACGCAGTGCGTGCTCAAGAAATGGTGGTTTTTGTTATTGTTGGTGGTGATGTTATTTCAGAGTTGGTTTTCCCTTTTTTACTATGTTATTTATTTCAGAGAGAAGAAGGGAGAAGAAGAAGGAGATAGAAACATCTTGCACAGCCCCTACTAGGGATCGAGCCCAAAACCAGGGCATGTGCCCTGACAGGGAATCGAACCATGATCTCCTGCTTCATAGGTGGATGCTCAACCACTCAGCCACATTGGCCAGGCTCATAGTTGGTCTTTCATTTGCATTCCCTGGAAGCAGATTCTGAGACACAGAAAACCCATGTGAAAAACGATGTTATTAGGGAGTGTCCCCAGGAAAAATCACGAGGAGAATAAGGAAGTGGGGCAGGAAAGAAAAAGGGGGGCCAGGAAAAGGATGACACCAAGCAGAGGAGACTTGGGGATGAGGTAGAGTCCGTCTCAGAGTTGCCAACGAACAGAAGGTGGAGAACATTTATATTCCCACGCCTGCCCATCGCCCATGAGAGGCAGCTCCCAGGACTTGTGGAGGAGGCGTACTCAGCAGGGAGACCTGGCTCCCTCAGGAGCCTCTCTTATCGAACTTTCCTCCTGGGTAAAACATGGAAAAGAATCTCTGTTGGGAGTATTAAGTGCCTGTGATTATGTGGGTATGGGTTGGAGCTTGGTACTCAATCAGAGAAGAGGCCAGGTCAGTGTTTTGGTGTGCACGGAGGCTGCAGTCAGATCATTCACCCAAGTGTCTGTCACTGATCCCTGTGACCACAGAGGGAAAAATTTATTTCCAAACTGACTGATCAGTGAGGCAAGGGGAATGGCTTTTTTTTTTTTTTTTATCTTTCATGGGGCTTGACCATTGAAAGGTTTGCAAGCTCTTGTTGACAGACAAGTGGACACGCCCAGGTCAGCTCCCAGGAGGGACGACGGGAGCTTTGTAGGGACACAGTGGGAGGCAGAAGCAGCTAAGGGAGCACATGGAACAGGTATGAACTGGGGCGTCAAGCCTGAAATGGGGAGGGAAAATGGTCCAGCGAGGTCCTGGGGAGCAAGTGTCTGTCACTGATACCTGTGACCACAGAGGGGAAATATTTATTTCCAAACTGACTGATCAGTGAGGCCAGGGGGAGGCGGGCTGTGGCCGAGAAGGTGTGGCCGGAGGCAGAAAGCACAGAGCATGCTGACAGCATGGTAAGGTGACCTCGAACACGGAGCAGCCAGGTAACAGAGCACAGCTCTGATTTTCTGAGTGCTGAAGAGAAAGCAATCTGCAGAGAGTAACACCATGTCCTAAGCTCTATTCCCAGTTTTCAGCATCAAGACCTTGGAGGAGTCATTATCCCTGTGGCCCTCAGCCTCCCCTTAGGACCACGTGCCACCTTAGAGACCACACTGAGGATTGGGTTGTAAGTGGACACTGTGTGGTGGACTACAGTTATTTTACTCCTTGAGCACTGGAGGAATTCGGGTTGTGACTGACCTCCAAGCGTGCTTCCTGCTGGGTCTCGCACCACAGGGTTCCCTCTCGTGGTCCATGTTTCTGGGCTTTTCCCAGGGGAGTTTGCTTTTGTGAAGGTGATTCAGCTCTTCGAGGGAACCCATGACCGTCATGTGAGGTGTGTTTAATTTTGCACAGTTCAATCGCCTATTAGTCAGGGTGTGCGAGGTGACTCTGCTTTTCCAGTGGTACTGCACAGGAAAAAATCATTCAAGATATTTTTTTTCTGGGAGGTTTAAAAGAGGGAAATATAAGTGACTCGTCTCTTTGTGAGGGTCCATATTGTAATGAAGAAATGGCAAAGGGTGTTATGCCCTTCAAACGTGTGTGAATAAGTGACCTGTCTTCTGGTCTCGGGATGAGATTGATGCTATTCAACTTGTATTGCAGTTTTATGATCTTCTGAATTGGTTAGCAATGGGGAGGAACTTCTGTAATGCTGTTATTTGTGGCAGAGCTGGGTGTGAGGAATGTCACCCCATGGATGTGGCCCCCAGATGCCCCAAGGTTGCAGGTTCGATTCCTGGTCAGGGCACATACAAGAAGCAGCCAATGAATGCATAATAAGTGGAACAAATCAATCTCTCTCTCTCTCTCTCTCTCTCTCTCTCTCTCTCTCTCTCCATCCTTCTTTCTATCTAAAATCAATAAATTTTTTAAAAGCTAAAATAGGCCTAAACCTAGGCTTCTTGTACCAAACAATTAGTGAATGCAAAAAAAAAAGTTATTGAAGAAAATAAATAAAATTCATGCAACTCATTTTATTGCAATATTTGCTTTATTGTGGTGGTCTGAAATCAAACCAGCACTGACTCCAAAGTCTGCCTGTCTTATGATATCATCTACGTAAATGTTGAAATAATGGAAAAACAATGCTAAGTGTTAATACAGCTGTAGAAGTTTTAAAGTGTTTTTAAATACGCTGATTAGATACATACTACACTCTCTTCAAAGACTCCAGTGGTAGAGAATAAAAGCAGAAAAGATTCCTTGCTTTGCAGAAATTTCTCTTTTTTTAAAAGATAAAAACATCATGGATGATGCACGCCCCCCTACTGGGTATAGAGCCTGCAACCCAGATATGTGCCCTGGCCGGGAATTGAACCGTGACCTCCTGGTTCATAGGTTGACACTTAACCACTGGAGCACACTGTTGTTGTTTTTTGTTGTTATTGTTAATCCCCACCCAAGGACATTTTTTTCTATTGATATTTAGAGAGTGGGAGGAAGGGAAGGAGGGGGAGAGAAAGAGAAAGAAAGAAACATTGATGTGAGAGAAACGTCGATTGGTTGCCTCCTGCACTAGAGATCAAACCTGCAACCCAGGTATGTACCCTTGACCGGAAATTGAACCCATGACCATTTGGTGTGCAGGCCAATGCTCTAACCACTGAGAACACCGGCCAGGGCTTTAAAAAATATGTTTTTATTGCTTTGAGAGAGAGAGAGAAGGGGGAGAGAGAGAAACATTGATCCACTACCCCTATTAGGATTGAGTCTCCAAACCCTGGTATGTTTCCTGACCAGGAATCAAACCAGCAACCTGTTGGTGCGTGGGCTGGTGCTCATCCAACTGAGCCACTCCTGCCTTGGCTGCAGGAATTTTTCTTGGATTTAAGCTATTTTTAAGGCTGCACTGGGAGCCGGCATGAGGAGTCATGCTTGGGAAGTAAGCACAGCCTGATTTTTATATAAATATATATATATGAAAGGCTTCACAAATTTGCATGTCATCCTTGCACAAGGGCCATGCTAATCTTCTCCGTGCCGTTTCAGTTTTAGTGTCTGTGCTGCCAGCACAGCCCGCTTTTGTAGCTTCCAGTGCTTTTGAGAGACCCACACGATCCTCATTTCCTGTTCTCCGGGCTAAGCCACCTCTTCCCACGCTCACATTTCTGCTTCTGGAATACAACATGTGCTCTGTGAAAGCCTCAGAGGAAGGAATGCCCCTCACAACCCAACCCATCCCTCCCCAGAGCACCACGACACAATTAGATTTAGTTCTGGGGCTCGGTGCAGTGACAGCGAGAGCTTCAGCCTTCCCCTGTGTGCACTTGGGGGCAGTTTTAGGGACCCTCTGTCTGCAGAGAACACTGGGTGGAGACCCACTGAATCTGTGTTCTGGCAAAGGCGCTTAGTCAGGACAGAAGGTTCCCTGAAAACCAAACCAGCGAGCACATACTCATAGCCCTCCTTAGCGCCCAACATGTGGGTTGCTGCTGCTACTCCTGCTCAGGGCGGGCTGAGCATGGAACTCCTGGAGGCACAAGAAGGTACAAGAACTTGCTGAAACCAGTTTGGCTCAGTGGATACAGCATCAGCCTGCAGACTGAAAGGTCCCAGGTTCGATTCCGGTCAAATGCATGTATGTACCTTGGTTGCGGGCACATCCCCAGTAGGGAGCATGGAGGAGGCAGCTGGTCGATGTCTCTCATCGATGTTTCTAACTCTATCCCTTTCTCTTCCTCTCTGTAAAAAAATCAATAAAGTATGTTTTTTTTAAAAAAAAAAAAAAAAAGAAGGTACCAGAACTTCGTCTTTTCCAGTCTGGCAAGGCAAGAAAACACCGTCTCAATGGCCCCTGGAGAAAGCCCTCTCTCTCTATACAAACGGCCAAGGCATGCAGCCCTGCAGGAGTTCCCTGAACGCACTCCAAATGCTCCAAGAGTTGGCCCGATCGGGTATATCGTTCCCAAATCCCACGTTGTAGCATGTATATCTTGCCATTTTTATTTTATTTTACCCCTGCCCCAAGCGAAGCGCTTTTGAGTTGCCTCTCTTTTCTAGTAGGTCGAAATGACAAAAGCAACTGAGCTCACCCCAGCTGTGAGTTGGCAACCCAGGAAACAAGGAGAGTGAAGAAATATTATGTCAAAATATTTTACCTATTAAAACTAAAGAGTGATTATTGGAGCTGTTTAAGACACTAATGGATTCTTTACACCAACGCCAACCAAATGGGGTCACAAAAAACAGAGAAGGTTATTTCAATTATTTAAAAGAAAGACCCACTCTATTTTACAAGCCCGGGGCTTTTGAGAATCAATAGGACAGAGTATGCAAAGCACTTGCTAGTTTGCAGGGCTCACAGTAGGTGCTTAAGACCAGTGAACTCTGTTACTATTCTGTTTTGTGTGCATCAGAGTAACCCCTCAGGGCATTTTAGGAAGATTCAAGCTCTCTAAAACAGCCCTTCCCACAGGTGATGTGCAAATCAGTCACCTGGGTTTTGGTTAAATTTCGGATTCTGACTCCGTGGGTGTGGAACTGACCGAATTTCTAACCAGCTCCCGGTGTTGCTGACACCGCTAGAATGAGATCCATACTCCAAATATCCAGGGTTTGAAATGATCATTCCTAGTCCCCCGACAGACAGTGTGAGTACAGTCATCCCTTGGTATCCTCAGGGGATCGGTTTCAGTACCCCCTGCCAGTACCAACATTTCAGGATGCTCAAGTCCCTTATATAAATGGCATAGTATTTGCATGTAGCCTCCACACATCTTCTTGAATGCTTTCAACCCTCTCTAGATTACTGGTAATGCCTAATACAATGTAAATGCTATGTAAGTGTTTCTTACATGGTTTAGGGAATGTTGACAAGAAAACAGATGCCTGTACATGTTCAGTACAGATGTAACCATCACAGGCCCAATCCCACAGAACACGTCAGCACCAGTGTAATTGTTTTCTGAATATGTTCCATCAGCGCTGGTTGCATTCTCAGATGCAGAACCCGTGGATGGGGAGGGATGGGGAGGGGTGAGGAGGGCTGCTGTACGTTGTCTGTTTCATGCCTTTGTGCCTTCCTTGACGCCCCAATCACCAATCTGGATCTCACATAACTGTCAAGGTGTAGTTTAAGCTCCACTTACTTGATTAAACTTTCTCCTCAAATTTCTTCAGTCATAAGTGATCAATATTGTCTCTGAAACCCTGAATCAAATTGAATAGGATCCCTTTTTATTAAAACGGATGAGAGCCAAAACCAGTTTGGCTCAATGGGTAGAGCGTTGGTCTGCGGACTCCAAGGTCCCAGGTTCGATTCCGGTCAAGGGCACGTATCTTGGTTGTGGGCACATCCCCATAGGGGGCGTGCAGGAGCTGGCTGATCGATGTCTCTCTCTCATCAATGTTTCTAACTCTCTATCCTTCTCCCTTCCTCTCTGTAAAAAATCAATAAAATGTATTTTAAAAAAATAAAACAGATGAGAAGTTGCTTAGGCACTCTAAAAGGTTGGTGAAAGTGGACATCTCGGAGTTTAACACACCGACATTAAGCTTTTAAGAAGAACTTTTACATGCACGTGTGTTCCACAGTTTTTGGACTTCTGACACCCAGACCTGTAAGTGGTGGGGAGCTAGCACCAGCTCAAGCGCAACGCTCCCGGGAAGCAGAGGGCTGTGGGCCGACTGGTTCCGCGAGGACGTGTTGGCTGGTCTGCCAAGTGCACTAAGTAGAGAGTAATTAAAAGCACTTCCACTGTAATTAATGCAGATCTGCATTTTGTTCACTAATTCCTTCAGATGTCTTGCCAGACAGATGGTGAGGGCCTCAACATGGTTCTTTTGCTGCCCTTTGCCTCCTAGAGATAGCATTTTAAGTCAGCAGCGAATCACTTTATTTATAATTTAAGAAGAGTCTATGTGGCTTTTTTTTGGGAGGGGGGGAGCTTAAACTTTAGATGGTATATTTAAAATTTGTTTTCCCTCTCAAGAAAACTGAGTTCTCTATTGTGCTAAGAGCCTTTAAATTAGGAAGCATGAGATGGAGAAAACATGACAAAGGTTTGGAGTCCCACTAGCTTGTGTCTTGCTGTTCCCAGCTCCGGGGCCTTGGACTGTTGGGGAGCACATGGAAGTTGGTTGGAAAGCTTGTAAGGATATTCCGAGAAAAGGGAAGTGGGTGGAAGGCCGCCTGCCCTGTTTACCAGAATTCAGTCTTAGGGGAGACTTAGGGGCATGTCAAAGGTGGCGCCCCTAATTATTCCTTGACCTTCCCAAAAAAGTCTGCATGTGCAGACCCCTCAGTATTTACTGGAATCTTTATGCTTAATCCCTGGATGCCCTTGACAATGTAAACAGGTATGTCCTCCCACTATTACTCACCCTATTGACTGTATCTAAAATATAAACTTTATCTCAGTCTGTCACAAAAGCCTAATGAGGCAGGCAATTGGGGCTGTTTGGTCCCTTGAGCCAGGCAACCCCTTAGGCCTCTCTGTCACAGTGAAGCTGTGTTGGAGTAATCCGTTCATCTGTTGTTCAAGGGCTGCAGGTCAGCCCTGGCGTTGGACCAGTTAAGGAACCTCTCTCAACTTAGTTCCTTCTTACATCAAATGGCGATTGTAATAGTATTCACCTATTAGTCTTGCTGGGAGGAATAAATAAAGTACACACACACACACACACACACACACACACACACGTGCTTGGTTCACACAGACACAAATAAGAGGGTGGTAGCAGTTCTTCCTACAGTATTACTGGTAGAGAGAACGCTCCATAATGATGTGAAGGAGCGAAAGGACACTGATAATACAGTGTAAATCATCAGGCCTTTAAAAAAAAAAAAAAATATATATATATATATATATATATATATATATATATATATATTTACAGAAAGGAAGGGAGAGAGATAGAGAGTTAGAAACATCGATCAGCTGCCTCCTGCATACCCCCTATGGGGGATGCTCCGGCAACCAAGGTACATGCCCTTGACCAGAATCAAAACCTGGACCCTTCAGTCCACAGGCCGACGCTCTATCCACTGAGCCAAACCGGTCTCGGCAAATTATCAGGCCTTCTATGTTTGAAAGCCAGCAGGACTCTCCAGGACCTTTCAGAATAGGGGTTGGCAACCCGTGCCCACAGTCCCAACTGGCCTGCTTCCTATTTTCCTAGACGACTTTTATGGAAACAGCCACGCCCATTCGGGTACCTGTTATCCTCGGCTGCTTTTGCACTACCATGGTCCAGTGGAGCGGTTGTGACTTGACGTGGCCGGCAGCGTCTAAAATACTTACCATTTGGCCTTTTCAGAAAGAGTTGGGCAACCCTGATCCAGATCACCTAACTTCCCAGGTAAGGAAGAAGGCCCAACTAAGAGCAGAAACATTGCAGTCACATGGCTAGTTAGATGTCTCGCCTCACTTCAAAGCCTGAGTGGGCAGGGAAAATGACAGCTCTCTGAATCCAGCTCTAAAGGGGTGGAGCTTGGCTCTGATGGAGGCTTCTCTGAAAAGACTGCCAAGTGCCTCCCACAGGTGCCTCCTGGGGAGTCTACGAGGCCAAGTCCTGACACGTGCAACTTGTAGGCCTGCCCCATGAGAAAGGATAAAAGGAGTCCTTCGGGCACAGAGGAAAGGACGCCAGACAATCCCTGGAAGCAATGTGAAGAAAGAGAGAGCAATGGTAAACGAAACTACATAGCTATATACACAGTATTGCTATATTTTCCTCCCATTGATTTAAAGCACAAAGGCAGAGGCAATCGTTATAGACCTATGTTAATGAACATGGGCTGTAGAGACATGTCATTTGTGATGAACAATAGCCACATAAAAGGGAGACGGGAGTTGTTAAAAGCCTAAGTGTTTTATACTATTGAAGCTAACATGGTAATAATTCAAAACAGACCCTTCTATGTCTAAGAGCTGAGCGTAATCTCTAGGGTAACCACTCAGAGTAGAACTAAAAAAACACAGGGAAGGAAATAAGGCAGGAATCAGAAAAGTACACTGCAGGAAAAAAAATCAAACATGGAAGCAAACAGACATGGAGGAAGTGAGCGCTGGCGTCTCTCCCAGACCTTCCCTCCATGTAACCTGTGTGAAATTAAGACTGCAAAATAAGACCGGTTGGTGTGGCTCAGTGGTTGAGCATCGACCTATGAACCAGGAGGTCACGGTTCAATTCCCAGCCCGGCCTGTGTGGGGCGTGCAGGAGGCAGCTGATCAATGATTCTCTTTCATCATTGATGTTTCTTTCTATCTCTCCCCCTCCCTTCCTCTCTGAATCAATAAAAATATTTTTTTAATTCTTAAAAAAAAAAAAAGACTGCAAAATAAAATAAAAATGAAATGCGGCCTAGATAAGATTATTTTGAAATGCTTAAGCAATTGAGTGTCCCGAACAGAACACATCCTTCCTCTTTGACTTTCAGTAGTTGCCTGCTTACTGTCAATTCTCCTTTCAGTGTGCTCCTGCTTCCTAGTTTCCTACAAGTTCTTCTGTAGAGCGACACCGACACTGACTTCATTCATCTCTTCAGGTTTTATTATGCTACCGTTGGATTTTTTTTTTTTTTTAGCTACCTTTATTGTATTATTTTTGATCATGGTCTTATGTATACTTTGCGTAAAAAACACCTGAAGGTGTCCAGATAGACAGTCAGTGAATGAAGGGAAACTACCTTAAGTCAGGATAGAATAACTGATGTCCACATTTGAAACTATCAAGTGCTTTTAAGTGAAACTGGGTGCCAATAAAACAAGATTTGGAAAAGTTCGGATTCTTTCTGCATAGGACAGACAACTGAATGAAAGGTAGGCCACGAAGAAAGGCTGATGATTCAAGGAACTGAAAAGTCCAAGGCTTCAGGCCCTCGAACTGACATGTCTCTGACTCTTGGCTCTCCTGCTTCTGTGTTGGCTTTTTTCTGGGACAGACGCTCCTGATTAGAAGATGGCCACAGCATTGCCAGCTTCACATCCTTCCGGGTTCAGGTAGAAAGGTAGAAGGCCGGAAGTCTATTCTGATTGGACTGGTCATGGGTCCTGAGGGTTTTGGGGCACTGATTCCTGGGGCCAGGGCAGAGCCCCACTCAGAGCACATGGACAGGGAGTGGGGGTGAAGTGGGAGAGAATGGCCAGAAGGGAGTCGGAGTCCCAGGATGTTAGAGGTAGCTGCATCCAAAGAAACTGAAAGCAGGGAAATTAATGACTTCCACAAGGTTACAATTTCTTCATAGCATGGGGGTGAGAAGTGGGGAATGGGTGGGAAGGTAAGTCCAGGTACTCTGACCCCTCGTGCAGACAGTTCTCAGCAATCCTAGGAGAAGATTAATTAGTGTCTTAGGACAAAAATATTTCTCAGAAGTAGACAAAAATCATAACTTATACTACCTTCTCTATTCTCCATATACTCAATAAGATGTTGAAATATATATCTGTATATGTACACAGGTCTATATAGAGAGATCTTATAATGGTATTATGTACAGCAGGTAGATATATGTATAGATATAGATTGATATATGTATGTCTATGTATGTATACAGGATAGGGCAAAAGTACGTTTACAGTCGTGAGTACGTGAAATAGTATATTCTCATTTTTATTTACTCATTATTGTGTTATTTCCCATACAAACTATAAACCTACTTTTGCCTCACCCGGTATATGGCAAAAGAGAGATTGATTGCATTTTAGACTCATGCGTGACTAGAAATATGTTTCTAAGTGTTTTTTTTCCCTTCAAACGAAGAGTTACAGGATAATTATTGTTCAACACCAGGGAGAAGGAACTGATGATCTCAAAGCCTCCCGCAGTTTGTGGTGTTCTTATTGATTTTCCTAACGCTATTTGCAAACATCTGAGTAAAAACACCAACTCAATCGTCTTCTTGAGTCATTGCTATTGTCTCGGAGGCCAGTCCCTTGCATCTGCCCCCTTCCCACCAGCATCGGTGAAGTGCCAGATGCACAGACGGGCTGTGTGCTCTGTGAAACACCCGGCAAGCCTGTGTTTGGCTACAGAGTCGCACACGTGGCCGGGGGCTGCATAGCACCAGAGGCTAATCTACGTGTGGCTTGTCTGATCTATTATACAGGAAGCGAAAGGCCATGAACCAAGGCCATGAACATGGACATCTCACACTTGCAACAGAGGAGTGATTTTTGCCCTGTGGTTTAGAGACACAAGTAAATCTAATCAAACAGCGGTCCTAAATCCAGTACTTGGCGCTTTTTTCCCCCTCCATGCAGGAGATCCCACCAAAAATATGCCTTATTAAGGCTTTCATTTGTAAGTTGGCTGCTCCCTTGTTCTTTCCACTGTGGCCACTACTGTTAACTACGGTTCTTAGGTGTGGTTCGTGTGCTAGGTACCTAAAGGCATTCTCTGACTTACAGCTTTGTAAGTGTAAGTAATAAAACGGCCATTTGGAAGTCAGTTTCTTACAAATTAAACATACTTTAGCCATATGATCCAGCAATTGCGCTCCTTGGTCCTTCCACAAAAGAATTGAAAACGTATGGCCATACAAAAACCTGTATGTTAATTGCAGCTTTATTCCTAGTTGTCAAAAACCTGAAAGCAACCAAGATGCCCTTCAATAGGTGAAGAGATAAGTGAGCTATGATCGATCTAGACCAGGGGTGGGGAACGTTCAGTCTGAAGGCCCTGTAAGGCCTGTGAAACCATTTGGTCTGGCCTTGCCAAAGGATTAGGGGTGAGTTAATGAAATGTTTGACCAGCTATAGTAGGCTAATTATTAAATTGTTTATTTTGTATGACCCATGAGTGATGTTATAAGTATCCAAATGGCCCTTGGCAGAAAAAAGGTCCCCCACCCCAAAACTCTTTAGGACCTGAAGCTGATGCCCTGCTCAGTTGGGCAGACAGTTCAAGCCCCAGCTCGGGCCCTCTTGCCATAGGTCTTTAATGACTATTTCTTTTCCTCTCTGCATTTTTAAGATCTAGACAATGGAATGTTATTCAATACTGAAAAAATGAATTACAAGCCATGAAAAGTCATGGAGGAATCTTAAATGCATATTTCTAAGTGAAAGAAGCCAATCTGAAAAGACTACATGCTGAAGTATTCCTACAATTATATGAAATTCTGGAAAAGGCATAATTATAGAGACAATGAGAAGATCAGTGATTTCCAGGTGGGGAGAGATGAATAGGAAGAGCAAAGAGGACTTTTAGGGTAGTGAAAATATAGCCTTTAGGATATCACACTTATACTATAATCATTACATATTTGTCCAAACCCATGGAATGTACAACACCAAGACGGGACCCTAAAATAAACTGTGGACTTTGGGTGACATTAATGTGTCAATGTAGGTTCATTGGTAACTGGTGGGGCTATTGGTAATGGGGGAAGTTATGCATGTCTAGGGGAACAGGGAGGGTATTTGGGAAATCTCTGCATTTTCTCAATTTTTTCTGTGAACCTAAAACCACCCTAAAGAAATAAAGTATTGATAATATAAACAAACATTGAGCTCCCTGCAATAGCCACCAGTTAATTTAAGCTACTTATATTTATTCATTAATTCTAAAAAAATTTTTTTAGTGCTTCCTATATTCTAAGCCCTGAGCTACTGAGGGAAGGGCAGGAAGCAAAACAAGTGATATACAATGTTTATTTTTTACATAAACCCATCCTTCCCCCATAGTGAATTGGTAAATATCCTTAGTCTCATCCAGAGTCTTTCTATATGGTTCAGTTTAGCTCCTTTTTTTCTATTGTTCATCTTTTTCTACCTCTCTCCCTTCAAGAGTTTGTGCTATTGATGGTAATTAATCCCAATGACAGAAAATTCTAAACTTATTCATTCATTCATACACAAATTCATTCTCTAAGTTCAGCCATCATTTTGTCAATAATTTGGCAGAAATCCACATCATGCTGGAATTTATGAAAATTTTTTTCAGTACATATTTTTCATTGCCTTGTCAGACCCTTTGCCTGGAAACTCAGCTCTCATTGTCCCTCTGAACTTGCGTCAAGTATTGAGAAGGGTTTCACAATCACTCGTTTATTGAAGAGGAAAGCTTCCAAATTGAAAACAAATTCCAGGTAGTTTAATTACTTTGAAGAGTTTCCTCTATTCCTCAGAAGTTCTTGAACTCTGTGATACTTCCTGTTCAGCACCATTAGAAGTTTCCTCTGAAGTTGGCATTCCTCTTAACTCCCACAAATTGCCATGATCTCTTCCACAGTTACCACTAGAATTGAGGGATTGCGAATATTAAATAACCTGTCTAGTGTGCAACACAGGAAGTGCATGGTTTCAGGGTGGATGATTGGGAGAAGGTCAATGTGGCCCATCATGAGCTTCCCATGAAACTCTCAGGACCTGAAGCTGGTGCCCGGCTCGGTCGGGCAGACTGTTCAAACCCCAGCTCGGGCCCTCTTGCCATAGGTCTATAATGACTATTTCTTTTCCTCTCTGCATTTTTAAGAGGATGTTTTTCCTTGGCTGGTGTGGCTTAGTTTGCTGGGTGTCATCTCCTGTACTCAAAGATTGCCAGTTTGATTCCTGGTCAGGGCATGTGTCCGGGTTATAGGGCTTGATCTCCAGTAGGGGATAGGCAGGAGGCAGCTGATTGATGTTTCTCTCTTTCTGTCTCCCTCTCCCTTTCTCTCTCTCTAAAGATCAGTAATATGCCGAGACCGGTTTGGCTCAGTGGATAGAGCGTCGGCTTGCGGACTGAAAGGTCCCGGGTTCGATTGTGGTGGGGGGCATGTACCTTGCTTGCGGGCACATCTCCACAGTGGGGCGTGCAGAAGGTGGCTGATCGGTGTCTCTCTCTCATCGATGTTTCTGACTTTCTATCTCTCTCCCTTCTTCTCTGTAAAAAATCAATAAAATAAAATAAAATAAAGATCAGTAATATATGTGTGTGTGTGTGTGTGTGTGTGTATGAGAGAATATTTTATTTTCAACAGTCATATATAAAGCCAATGGTGCAATCTTGAAAATTGCATAATGTTGCCAGTCTTGGACAATCTAAGTCAAGTGACTTTCAGCAAATTCGCTGAAGGCTGCTTCTTCTGAATTTACTTCGTCATTACTAGGACTTAATCACATCAGCTCACTAAAATCAACCAGGCTATTTACTTATTGAATAGAAGAAAACTGTTCAAATGATTTATCCAGTAGATGTCATTATTCTCTGTTCTCATCTCAAGGTCCCTGATGCCACCAAACGTGGTGTGCAGTAGTGGAGGATGGGTGAGTAAAGTGAGTGGGCTGCCTACTGAGGAATGTTGCAGCAGATAACAAGTGAGATGAACAGACAACAACATCCTTTGCTCTTTGAAACAGCGCTGAGTGAGTCTACGGCCATACCACCCTGAACGCGCCCGATCTCATCTGAAACAGTGCCAAGTGAGCGCAAAATAGTAAGGAAAAACAAAATGTATAGCACAGACACACAAAACAAAATGCTTTCTCTTAGAAGGGCATATTTAAAGAGATATAAGAAACACATGCAAGTGCTTACTTAAGTTGAGGAGTTGGGGTTAGAAATGAAAGGAGGAAAATCAAATCAAACAAGAGAAGCCCAGTTGAAAATGTGATTGCAAAGTAGTAAGAAGATGAGCTCTTTTTTATTTATTTTTATTTATTTTTTAAAAAAATATATTTTATTGATTTTTTACAGAGAGGAAGGGAGAGGGATAGACAGTTAGAAACATCAATGAGAGAGAGAGACATTGATCAGCTGCCTTCTGCACTCCCCCTACTGGGGATGAGCCTGCAACCAAGGTACATGCCCTTGACCGGAATTGAACCTGGGACCTTTCAGTCCGCAGGCCGATGCTCTATCCACTGAGCCAAACCGGTTTTGGCTTTTTTTTTTTTTTTTGAGCTCTTTTTTAAAAATATTTTTTTATTGACTTCAGAGAGAAAGAGAGGAGAGAATCATTGATTGGCTGCCTGTTGCACTCTCACACTGGGGATCGAGCCCACAACCCCAGCATATGCCCTTGACCAGGAATTAAACCGTGACCTCCTGGTTCACAGGCGGACGCTCAACCAGTGAGCCACGCCAGCCAGGCAAAAACAACTCTTTCGAGGCCTAAAAAAGGGCACACCTAATAATAGTTCCAGAAACATCATCTGAAAGATATGTGTTCTCCAAAAGCAGGTTCTATGATCAAGAACATTTGGGAAACTTAAGTTAAATAAAGCTAATCAGGTTTATTTGCTTCAGGTGTTCTCAGATTATATAATAGTAGTCTAACCTTAGACCTCAGCCAAGATATTTCCCAAAATTCTTTGCTCTTCCAATGCTCTATGCCAAATGCTGTTTTGCAAAAACGCAGAGCAGGCAATGCTGCTCTAAACATCTCCTCAGTTACTGCCTTCCCTCAGGATATCCTTCAGAAGCCACCCCTGCCTGTGCTGCAGGTCTCCTCTTTCTGCAGCCCACAATGATATCCACTCTGATCTTATCGGCGTGGCTCTCTGGCCTTTCCCCAAAGGCCAAGGAGCAATAAGATCAAAATACTTTACTGTTGCTGCAAACTACTTATTTCTACCACTGTAAGATCAGAATACAGCAGGCAGTCTGGTTTGGCTCTGTGAATAGAGTTTCGGCCTTCGGATTGAAGGGTTTCAGGTTTTATTCCAGCCAAGGGCACATGCCTGGTTGGGGGCTCGATCCCCAGTAGGGGACATGGTGGAGGCAGCCGATCAATGATTCTCATCATTGATGTTTCTCTCTCTCTCTCCTCCCTCTCCCTTCCTCTCTGCAATCAATAAAGAAATATATTTTTAAAAAAGAATACAGCAGACAGACTTGACTGTTGCTTCTGTATAGACTATTTTCTTAAGGATAAATGTGATATGATTTTTTACTTTCATCCTAGTTTTTGGTTAAGTTGACTTGACTAAATTACACGGAAGGTCCTTTCAAGCCAATCATTTCACGGCATCTAATCAAAGTAATATTTACTGTCTGCCTGTCTGACTGGGAGGTGAAGGCGGATGGGATGTATTTCACAAAGCATCCCAACAGCCCAGAAAACAGCTTTCTATGGAATATGTTGATGCTTCAGTACATTTAAGGAAAAGCGAGGAGGTGAAGTGAGGGAAACCACAGGTTTGCAAACACAGCTACAAGTCAATTGGTTTCTTAGCTTTGCCTCGCCCTGTTCAGCACTGGTATGCTATGGTGGTAATGGTGATGATGATAATGGTGATGGTGATGATGATGGCGACAATAGTAAGGAAGAGTATGGATGTGGTGGTGTAGTAGTTGCCTTGTAAAGTCCATATTTCAGGCCAGGGGCCATGCTAAGCATCTCTTCCACCCTCACAGGTTGAACAAGAGCAGTCACTAAAAACCCTCTGACCAACAATGCCTACCTCTCACAGACACAAACTCTCCATCTTTCTATGCCAGTCTCCAGAGTCCTTCCTACATCTATAAACATGCCGCCACTATTACACTGGTGATGCCTTCGTATAAATGTATGTACTATAGGTTTTTTAAGGTGCCCAACAGAAAACCTGGGTCAAAACATTCAGCTTTGCTGCAGGGTGAGGGGGCGTTCTCTGGAAGAACAGAGCGATGGAACAAGGCAATGCACCTTTTCCTCCCAGTTTTTACATCGTTCAATACTTGACGTTGCACTACGAACTCACCATTTATAAAAGATACTTTCCAGGTCCCTGGGGTTGCACTTTGCTCTCAGAGCTTATCAGGGAGGCAATCATAAACAAACACATGATGCGATACAAGGGCTTTACGCAGGCCGGAGAATCATGTATGCAGAGTGCCCGGCCCACCGGCTCAGTCCTGAGGAGCCGCTTTCTTCTCCCGGTGCCTCTGTGGGAGTCAAAGCAGCGCTCTGTCCTGGAGGACGCGTGGGCCTCCTGCACGCAGAGTGGGTGGCCACAGCGTGTGCTGCTGAGAGTGTCACAAGCCCTGGTGGGTACCATTTTCTCATTTCCCTGGTGGGCCTTCTCCTGTGGCGGCAGATTTTCCAGGTAACTATGTGATGCCACTGAAGAGGGTGGGGACTAGACGGGCGTGATCTGGAAAGAGCCAGCTCAAAAAGAGAGAGAGAGAGAGAGAGAAAGAGAGAGAGAGAGCGCCAGCTCCAGCCACTACTGAAAGGAACAGCACACACAAAGGCACGGTGGTCTGACAACCTCTGGTGATTGGTGGGCTCCTGTCCTGCGGAGGGTGAGGTGGGGGTGGGGCGGGAAAAGAGAAGGAAACGGAGAAGCACTCGTGGCCTGAACCAGTGAATCCCCAAGGGGAAGACAGGGGTCCCCTGTGCCGGGAGAAGCAAGTCATGAAAGAGGGGTTTGGCTGACAGTCTGGGAAGAGATTGCAAAAGGCGCTGCCTTTGCGCAATTGTCTCTGATGCGATGGATAGTGAGCTGAGCCAGTGGTCGGCAAACTGCGGTTCGCGAGCCACACGCGGGTTGCCGCTCTGTTGCCTAATTGAGTTTGCCGACCACTGATCTGAGCCATCCAGGTTTTAGGGGAATAACTGGAGGACCGGGACACTAGAAGTGGGGTAACTGGTTAATACATTTTCCAAATACAGCGGTACCTCGAGATACGAGTTTATTTCGTTCTGTAACCTTGAGGCGTGGGAAACTATGAGACCCTCGAGTCGCTGTAAACTGGTGGGTTGTGTGCAGCCAGCCGATCCGCACGATTACTCCTATCTCAAATGTTGCTCGTATTTCAAAGCAAAAATAACTTGCTCGATGGCTCATATCTCAAAATCTCATATGTTAGGGCACTCGTATCTCGAGGTACCACTGTATTGTAGTCTTGACAGAAGATATAACCTGCTGATGCCTCCTATCTTTGGGCCACAACTCAGCCGTTTTAGTACCGCTCACATATTTTCTACCTCAGCGGGTTCTTTTAACTCAGGTCTCTGGGAAACAACAAAAGGAAGAAAATAAACCTAAATTTCAAAGCGCTACTAAATATAAACTCTACAGCCTAGCACGTGGCTTTACCGTACATAAATGTGCTTGTTTTTATACACAGCGAATTCTCTTATGAATCCCTGTCCCTCCACCACTGGGGAGAGCTTGTCTGCTTCTGCTTATCTCCTATGGCTCCTTCTTCCAGCCCCTTCCTGAGTACCACCCTGGGCCCGTTAAGCTCTCTGGCTGGTTCTCTATTTGCTTGATGTTCCGTTACACAAGCGCTCGCCCCCTTTAAGGCCAGGAGAGTTTGTTTCTGCAGCTGCAGCGCCCCTGGCACTCAGGAAGCCGAGCCAGATTTCCTTGGCACCCAGCGTTGGACCTGAACTCCACATCCCCCCAGGATTCAGCACCCTTTCCCAGGCCCCAGGCCTAAGCTACACTCTGTCCACCTGCCAGCACGATGGCCCGGGGTCTCTGTCAGCTGACGAGGTGGACAGCACCCCGCAGAGTCCCGGCACCCTGCTCTGTGGCGCCAGAGGAGGGTCAGGTAACAGCAGCCTCTGCGGCTTTGCCTCAGGTCTGTGAATGCTTTCTAGGCGCCCGCATTTACCCTCGGATGTGGGCCTGTGCTTTATAAAGGGCCGTGTGAGTGGGACCGTGCCTGTAGACTCTCCTACTAACTTTTTCTCGTGGGCCTGGATTTCTTCCTGACTTTCTGTTCCTTCTGTATCTGGCATCAGCACCAAGCTTTGGCCCTAACCAGTTTGGCTCAGTGGCTAGAACATCATCCTTCAGACTGAAAGGTCCCAGGTTCGATTCCGGTCAAGGGCATGTTTCTAACTCTCTATCCCTCTCCCTTCCTCTCTGTAAAAAAAATAATAAAAAAATATATATTTTTTTAAAAAGAAAAAGAACTAAGCTTTGGCTCCCAAAGGCTGGGACCACATTGGCCAGCTCTTTTAACTCTGATGTCTCCAGCAGATGGGGACAGCAGGAGGAGAGCAGGGAGGTGAGCTGAGCGAGGGTGAAAAGTCCACTGCAGCTTCTCACCCCCTCCAGCTAACCTCGGAGCCGAGAGGGCAAGTCTGCTCACTTCTTCCCAAGCGTGCTGCCTACTCATGCCAAGCCACGTCTCCAGCTCCACTGGCATGCCGTGGGTAAGAGCTCGGTCCGAGTCTGATCACCTGCCTTAAACCTTGTTTATCACCTGCCGGCACGGGGACCTCGGTTGGATGTCTAGATGTAGCAAACACAAATGCAAACAGGCTGCCTATTCAAATGAGCAGATCAATGATAAATAATGTTTGGTGTAAGTATGCCCCATGCACTAACCTATTACTTGCTACAGTGGTACTTCGAGATACGAGTGCCCTAACATATGAGATTTTTGAGATTCGAGCCATCGAGTGAGCTATTTTTGCTTTGAAATACGAGCAGCAGTTGAGATAGGAGTAATCGCTCGCATCGGCCAGCTGCTCACGACCCACCAGTTAACGCGACTCGAGCGTCTCATAGTTTCCCACACCTCAAGGTTACGGAACGAATTAAACTCGTATCTAGAGGCACCACTGTATTTATCAAATTCGACGGGGCGTCCTGTATTTTATCTGGCAAGTCCCTTAATTTCTGGGCCCGAGTTTCCTTATCCAGACCTTGAGAATAAGGGGGTTCTCTGGTTGTCTCGAGGGTCCCATGAGATAATATATGTAAAAAGTCAGGAACTGCCTCCTGGCACACACTGATAAACGTTACATGGATTTTTCCATATAGTAAAGTGCCTGGATGTGCGAGTCATTCATACCAGGTTATGAGATGACCTTGGCCAGGTTCTTTCACTTCTCTCTGCCGCAGCCTCATCTCCTGCAGAATGGGACAATTCTAGTCTCCCCTTGCTGTAGAGAAGAGCAAACAAGACAGCATATGGAAGTCATGGAGCACAAAGCCTGGCTCCGAGTAAATGTGACAAACGGCATCATAAACAGTCATGGGAACAGACTCCAGGCCTCCCTCTGGGGGCCATCTTTGCTCCACATCTTCTCCATCCTATTTCCGCAGTCCTTGTGGATGTCACTGATTTTGTTCTTTAGACTCCACCTGGAAGTGAAATCATATGATGTTTGTCTTTCTCTGGCTTCTTTCACGGAGCATCCTGCCCTCTAGATCCATCCATGCTCTTGCACATGGAAGATTTTGTTCTTCTTGAGGGCTCAGTAATATTCCATTGTTTCTACACATCACCACGTTTTTATCCATGCATCTGTCGGTGGGCCCTTGTGTCGCTTCCAGCTATTGGCTATGGCAAACAACACTGCAATGGACATAGGGACCTAGGACCTTCTTTCGAATGAGTGCTCTGGGTGTCTTCAAATAAATGCCCAGAAGTGAAATTGCTGGGTCATAAAGCAATTACAGATGTTTTTTTTTTTTTTAATATATTTTATTGATTTTTTTTACAGAGAGGAAGGGAGAGGAATAGAGAGTTAGAAACATCGATGAGAGAGAGACATCAATCAGCCGCCTCCTGCAAGCCCCCTACTGGGGATGTGCCCGCAACCAGAATACATGTCCTTAAGCGGAATCGAACCTGGGACCTTTCAGTCCACCGGCCGACTCTGTATCCACTGAGCCAAACCGGTTTTGGCAGCAGTTACAGTTTGAATTTTTTGAGAAACCTCGTCATGATTTCCCATTAGCGGCTGCACCAGGCCATATCCCTTGCCACAGTGTCCTTTTCTCCGCATCCTCACCAGCGCTTGCCATCGGCGGGTTTATTGGCAACAGCCATTCTGATGGGTATGAGCCATGTCTTGTGGTGGTTCTGATCTGCACTTCTATGACAATTAGTGATGCTGAGGATCTTTTCACGTCTACCGGTCATTGCTCGTCCTCTTTGGAGAAGGATCTGGTCAGGTCCTCTGCCTTTTCACATCGGATTGCTTGTTTGTTTGCTGTTGAATAGTACCAGTTCTTTATAAATGCTGACTATTAACCCCTTATTGCACGTAGCTCCCATTCCGCAGGTTGCCTTTTCGTTTTGTTGGTGGTTTCTTTTACTGCGAAAAAAACTGTAGTTTGATGCAGTCCCACTGGTTCGTGTTTTCTTGTTTCCCTTGCCCAAGGAGATACATGAGAAAAAAATATTGCTCAGAGAAGTGCCAGAGCTTTTACTTCCTGTCTTTTCTTCCAGGAGTAAAAGCTCTCCAGGTGATTCTACCGGTCAGCCGTGACGGAAGAACTCTGCTTGTGCTGCCGTAAATGGGAGCGCCTGCCTCACCTGTGATTTTTCAAAGTACAGAATACAGTATAGTGGTACCTCGAGATACGAGTGCCCTAACATATAAGATTTTTGAGATACGAGCCGTCGAGCGAGCAATTTTTGCTTTGAAATATGAGCAACATTTGAGATAGGAGTAATCACTCGGATTGGCCGGCTGCACACGACCTACCAGTTTAACGCGACTCGAGTGTCTCATAGTTTCCCACGCCTCAAGGTTACAGAATGAATTAAACTCGTATCTCGAGGTGCCACTGTACTTCTAAATGGGCTAGAGGTGTAACCACACGGAGAGAGCACTTATCCCTCTCGGCACACAGCAGAGCCAAACCCTGAACACCGAGAGTGGCAGTGGAGAGGGGAGAGTCGCTGCATCGCTGGCACTGTGCCAGGAGAACAGGAAAGCTATTGCTCCAGAGCCGGAATTCCCGATGGTTTCCTATGGGAGGGTTTTCAGGAGCTGGGGGTGCGGGGGGAGGAGGAGGCTCTTATGGGGAGGGGCTGGAGCACCAGATCTTGCTGGGCAACCTACCCTCCGCTTCTAAAGGGCTCCGGTGTCCCAGTTCTGGTCCTGTCCTGATCCTTTGGTTCCGTGTGGAGAGGCAAGCCTTGATTTCCCTGTGCCTCTGTACAGTATCTCAAGGATTGTGCTGGTCGCCCATCTGCGTTAGGGGCACCGGACCAGGTGTAAGCTGGTCCATGTGATTTGTGTGCTTTCACAGGCTGAGACCTAAATACCTTCCCCCCCTCTCCCCACCCCTCCCCGCCACCCCCTTCTGCTTCTGGACAGTGGATAAAGCAAGTCTAAAGTGACTTGATGTTCTTCCAAATGACTGTGTAATTAACTATCACTGAACAAACTTCATGTAACTCTTTGCCCGTGGCAGATTCCCATATCCTGTTCAGCCAGCCGCCTGGAAGCCAATTTTCCAGTGCGGGGTAAACGCTGGTTTGTGGGAACCGATTACGAAACTCACCTGGTGGAACCCAAAGGCAGGGGCAGGGGTCACAAAGCTTTGGGCTGGGAGAGCTGGAGGGGACGTGGGAGCAGAGCTTTCCAAACGTTCAAGTCCACATGAATAATCTGTGGCAGTGGTTCTCAACCTTCCTAACGCCGAGACCCTTTAATACAGTTCCTCATATTGTGGTGACCCCCAACCATAAAATTATTTTTGTTGCTACTTCATAACTAATTTTGCAACTGTTATGAATCGTATCTGTGTTTTCCAATGGTCTTAGGCGACCCCTGTGAAAGTGTTGTTTGACCCCCAAAGGAGTCAAGACCCACAGGTTGAGAACCGCTGACCTGTGGTCTTGTGAATGCCCAGATACCAGGTCAGGAGGACTGGAGAGGAGCCTGCAGGTTCACATTTCTAACGAGCTTCCAACTGGTCCCAGGGCCACGTGTTGACCGCAAGGCCTTGGGGTAAGCCTGCCTTCCAGAGCTTTCAAAAATCCCCAGTGCCGCCGAAACCGGTTTGGCTCAGCGGATAGAGCGTCGGCCTGTGGACTGAAAGGTCCCAGGTTCGATTCCGGTCAAGGGCATGTACCTTGGTGGCGGGCACATCCCCAGTGGGGAGTGTGCAGGAGGCAGCTGATCGATGTCTCTCTCTCATCGATGATTCTAACTCTCTACCTCTCTCCCTTCCTCTCTGTAAAAAAATCAATAAAATATATTAAAAAAAAAAATTTCCCAGTGCCTAAGCCCCGCTGGAGGTCTAGTGGATTAGAATTGCTGGGGCTGAGGGCCAAATCACCGGCATGTTCTCTTTTCCCTGCTGAATCTCATGCGAGCCAAGACTGAGAACCACCCCTCTGGCAGTGAGGAAACTGAGGCCTGGCGCGGTAAAGGAGTGAAAGAACCAGCAATGGTCCCCCATTTTGAAACCTGCACCCAAGACGCTGGCTATATCAACCCTTCTTCCTTCATTACACAGACACGGAAAGTAGATTAGTGGGGCTGGAGAGAGGAGGGAGATGGGGAATGACTCCTAGTAGACACCAAGTTGCTTTTCAGGGTGATAAAAATGTTCTAAAATTAGACAGTGGCCCAGCCCGTGGAGGCTCAGGGTTGAGCTTCGACCTATGAACCAGAAGGTCATGGCTCCATTCCCGGTCACAGCACATGCCCAGGTTGCAGTGTGAGGCATGCGGGAGGCAGCCAATCAATGACTCTCTCTCCTCATTGATGTTTCTATCTCCCTCTCCCTCACCATTCCTCTCTGAAATCAATAAATATTTTATAAGATATATAAAATAAAATTAGTGGTGATGGTTGCACAACTCTGTACTAAATGCCTGCGGGGTAGTACATTCTAAATGGATAAATTTTATAGTATGTAAATTATAACTCAATAAAACTATATAGAAAAATGTTTAACTGTCTCTTCACTATCATTTTGCTTCACCTGATTAAAGACATTCTAAAAGCAGTGAATGCGGTAAAGAAGGGGATTGCAGGGTGTGTATACTGACAACTGATTGGATGTGGGCTCATCCAGGGGTGTTTTCAGCTGAGCTTTCTTAACCCTAAATAAGCCACCCTCTACCCAATATCCCATTAATTACCAGTTCTATGGCAACCGGGGTCTCCATTTTGTATGGGCTTTCATTTGTAGGTGACATTGAGGGTTGAGTCACTGTCAGGTCACAAACATCTCAAAGGCAGACCCTCTACTTTTAGGGAAAGAGGCATTTCTCCTATGCAAACTGGGACTACAATTAGATAATTTCCTTCAGGTGGCTTTTCACTTCTGAAATCAGAAATGACTTTTCCCATATAATTCATCACTGTCATATATTTAAGGCTTATGCATATTTATATTTCAGATGATTAATTAGATTCTAATAATAAGTAGGTTGGGGGTGATAATCAACAATCTGTAAGTCATTGACAGGCAAAACTGTTTAAAAGGATATATCCACCACCCTAGCTGGTTTGGCTCAGCGGATAGAGCCTCCACCCTCAGACTGAAGGGTTCCAGGTCCGATTCCTGGTCAAGGACACATACTTTGCTTTCAGGCTTGGTTCCTGGCACCCTGATGTCTTTCTCACATTGCTGTTTCTCTCTGTGTGTCTCTCCCCCTCCCTTCCTCTCTCTCTAAAATTCAATGCAAAAATATCCGTGGGTGAGGATTAAGAAAAAATAATAATAAAAAGAAATATCCCCCAATTTAACAATAAAATAAAGAGACTCTGAAATCTCGCATTGTTAATCCTCTTCAAAACAAAAGATGGAGAATTTAGTGACAAAATGATTTCATGGGATTTGGTAGGGTCTCCTTTTACAATTTCACCCCAAAGGGTTGGTTTAATGACTCAGGCCAATTTAGATACCAGAGCGTTCCATGCCCCAAAGGACATTCTATTTCTCCTCATTAATTCCTGAAGTGCAACCAATCAGGGGAGTTGGTTCCCCCAGTCACTGTACTAGGACTAATTGTTAATCCACATATAATCTCTTTTTTTGTGTGTGTTATGTGTATACATATCTCTCCATTGCCCCCCCTACCTCCCAGGCATACCCCAACCCCCCTCCCAGTGTCTATGTTCATTGATTATGTTTGTATGTATAGATACGAGTCCTTTGATTGATCTCTTATCTACCCCACCTCTCCTTAATCTTCCTGCTATAATTTCACAGTCTGTTTGATGCTTTACTGCCTCTGTATCTATCCTTTTGTTCATCAGTTTACATACAATCTCAAGGCTGAAATCCAAGAGACAATTTCTTAATACACACGCCTCAAAAACTTTATCCCAGGACTTTAAGGGTGAAAGGAGAAAACTGTAATTTTCTTTCATTGTTTCAGTGAAAATGGGAAGTCAACGAATTGATGTAAAAGGAGGTATTCAAAGCCATTTATTTTCTGGGAAAGGATCAAAATTCCTTTCAGCATTCAGGGTGGATTTCCAGGCCACTGAGGTTGCTCAAGAAGTCTGTGATAGAAACCACATTTGTTCGGTGGCATCTTTTAACCCACCTTTAAGGGAAGATACAGAACACATGGAAAGGGCTTTTCCCAATCTTTCTGGGAGAGGCTAGAATAAATTCTTATTTCTCAGAGAGTGGTTCTTGTGTCAGCGGTGGAAAACCAGTGCCAGGGGTTAGGCCTCAGTTCGGCAACCTTGGTACTTGAGCTCTGACTAAGAAAGAATTCAGAAGCAAGACTCAAACTATAAGAGAAAGTTTATTTAGAAAGTCTCAGAGGTAGAGGAAGTGAGCCATAGAAAAAATGCGTTCAGGAAAGGAGTTGCAGCTCAGGAGAAAGAGACAATGAGCAAAGAAAATGCACCTTGTGGGAAAGAAGGGGAAAGATTTGGTGCTGGGGAAGGTGAGAGAGGAGAGGTGAGAGGGAGAAGATGAGAGGAAAGGGCAAGGAGGAAGGAGGAAGAGAGAGAGGAAGGGAGGGATGGAGAGAGGGAGAAAGAGAAAGAGAGAGAGAGAGAAGGGGAGAGAGAGGGAAAGGAGAAAAGAGAAGGGCAGGGGAGGGGAAAAGAGGAGCGGGGAGAAGTGGGTGGAAGGGATGAGGGGAGGGAGGGGCACCCAGAGGAAAAAAGAGGGTGGGGAAAGGCATGCTCCATAGGTAATTGGACAGGATTTGGCCCTCCGGTCTTCTATGTTTGCCTATTCTTTAACAAAGTCACTTTCCAACGAAGGGGTGGGGGAAATCCCGGAAGATTTCCACTTTAATTTAGGCTGACGCATCAGACTTACTCAAAGCCAGCCACCAAACACCAATTAGCATTCTCACACCTGGAGCTTGACTGGAGTGCTCTCTGGACACAGGACAGCCCCCAGGATGACTCCTGGCGAATAAAGAGAACCTCCATGGCATCAACTGCCATCTCCCACTGGTTTGGAAGACTTGGGTCATCAGGATTCAGTGTCACTCTAGAGCAGCGGTTCTCAACCTGTGGGTCGTGAACAGCTAGCAGGGTCTCCTAAGACCATCAGAAAACACAGATATTTACATTAAGATTCATAACAGTAGCAAATTACAGTTATGAAGTAGCGACAAAAATAATTTTATGGCTGGAGATCACCACAACATAAAGAACTGTATTAAAGGGTTGCGGCATTAGGAAGGTTGAGAACCACTGCTCTAGAGTCATTGCCCTCAGGACATTTCACAGGTTACTTCAAGGATTTTCAAAGGAACTGGGGAAAGCTGACCTCCTGCCCATAGGTGACAAGACCAAGGAAACCATAGGGCACTGGACATCAGTTGATCAATTCTGCCTGCTTCTTTTCTTTTTGTTTGCATTTTCTCATTTGAAATAGGAAAATGACGGTGCGAGCGCCTGGGTCATGTCCTCTGCCAGATTAGCAATGTGCTTTCATTGGATATTTTCATGCCTGTTTTCTAAAGAAGTGATTCACGGAGCTACAGGCAGCCTGGGGAAATCAGGACCATTTCATTTTCCTCTTTCCATCAGCCTTGGTGCTGAGGCAGGAAGACGTATCTTACTTTCACCTGTTGACAGCTGGTCCATAGTACAGCAGAACTGAGACCTTGATCTGAATACTGACCCTGGCCACGCCCATCTTATTTGCATAAAAGGCCCTCAGTCCCCAGAGAGGAAGACTGAAGAAGGGCTCAGACCAGAAGCTGAGGTTAAAAGAGTTGAGGGGAGAGAGGGGAAGAGGTGAGGGAGATGAAGATGCCCTCACCCCTCAGGGGACTCGTCAGGGAGCTTACCTGGACAATTACTTTAACGCCTATCAAAGTTGGGCTGAAAGAGCATCTAACAGCATCACCCTTTTTTTGGGACAAATGATGCCTCTTTACAGCTTTGTGGGAAACAATGGTATGGTTAGGGTTTGCAGGGTGGCATGGCCAGGATCAGCTACCTGCTATTTCCGGAACAAACGCAGCAAGCTCTTTCATGCCTCTGTCAAAGGCACACGCTGTTCCCTCTGGAGTAGAGAGGGAAGGAAACAGGGGGTGAGGTTCCTTCCCAACCCTTTGCCTTGTGGCGACACCTCCTTCGCCTCTAGGACTTAACTCCAACATCAGCCCCTTTGCACAGTCGCCTCCACTTCCCCGGGCGGTGTTAGTCACCTCTGTGCTCCGTTGAGGCATGTGCTATGGATTGAACCATCTTTACTTGGCAGGTGGGAAAAACCCGAACCTACACAGCCACGGAACGGGGGGAAGGCGAGGAGCTGGGAGTAAACACTAGGAAATTCTGTGTCTCCTGAGCCGAACGGGGCAGGACAGTTTCCTTCAGGCCTGGCTGGGCGAGGACAGGGATCCAGGAGCGATGGCAGTGAAGGTAGAATAAGGGAAGGCCCCTTTGAGAGGCTATAACCTTGGTTATTTTATTCTACTTCTTAAGCCTTTTCCACCGAGGTGCACAAGTGGAAATTATTCCTGGATGTGTCTTTTCTCTGGAACTTCTGAGAGACGCGGGGGCCTGAGGACCTGACTCTGTTTGCCTTATTCGAGAAGATGCTACGTGTGGCTCGTCACTGTGTTCTAGCTGATTTTTTAAAAAAATATATTTTATTGATTTTTTACAGAGAGGAAGGGAGAGGGATAGAGAGTTAGAAACATCGATGAGAGAGAAACATCTATCAGCCGTCTCCTGCATATCCCCTACTGGGGATGTGCCTGCAACCAGGATACATGCCCTTGACCGGAATCGAACCTGGGACCCCTCAGTCTGCAGGCCGATGCTCTATCCGCTGAGCCAAACCGGCCTCGGCTCATCACTGTGTTCTAAACTCATCCCGTCTGCACATGGCACTGTGCAAAGCCAACGGAAGAGAACGAGCCCCGTTTTATATCGATTGCCGAGTCCCTCCCAAAGCCTGCAATTCACAAACTGCCATATTGTTGCATGTCAACGTTCACACAGAACCAGGGCGGTTCTGCTGTAAAGCCACGACACCAAGGAAGAAATTGAGGTCCCAGCCTGAATCTGAATCCTGAGCTCAACGCTGTAGGAAGCAGCAGGCGGGACTAGCACACAGGTGCCCCCATTGGGCAATCTGGGGCACACCTGAAGAACCACCCACAGATCTCCCCGAGGAAAGGCCTCGTTTCATCTCCCCGCCAAGCCTCGCACCGCTTTAATTGCTTGACCTTCAGAACTCAGGAAGACCTTTCGGACTGCGGTTTGTGATCTGGCCAACAAAAGCGTTATTACAGGGACTTGCGAGAGCGGCGGCCGTTTGCAGCGTGCCCCGACCCAACCAGGAAGGGCTCCATCACAGGCTGATAAATAGCAGCGCTGCCTCCACAAAGGAGAAATGAGTCCAGAAAAAACAGACAGACAGCAAATTGCTCCTGGTAGTAGGAATATTCCAGTTGCGGGTATAGGAAGAAGTATTTTACCAGGAAGGACCAGAATGACATCGAGGGATAGGAAGAGGAGGGATTGTGGAAAAAGAACTGAGAAGGAGCACGGCCAGTGTGGCTCAGTGGTTGAGCGTTGATCCAGGTCACATGCCCTCGTTTCAGGCTCAATCCCCAGTAAAAGGTGTGCAGGAGGCAGCTGATCAATGGTTCTCTCTCATCATTGATGTTCCTCTCTCTCTCCCCCTCTCCTTGCCTCTCTGAAATCAATAATAAACCAAAAAGTAAATAAATATACAGTGGTACCTCGAGATACGAGTGCCCTAACATATGAGATTTTTGAGATACGAGCCGTCCAGCAAGCGAGCGATTTTTGCTTTGAAATACGAGCAACATTTGAGATAGGAGTAATCGTGCGGATCGGCTGGCTGCACATGACCCACCAGTTTACCGCGACTCGAGCGTCTCATAGTTTCCTACACCTCTAGGTTACGGAATGAATTAAACTCGTATCTCGAGGTACCACTGTATAAAACAAATCACTACACATAATAAACTTAGAGATTTCTCAATCAAATCTTACTTTCACCTGTAGAAAAAAAAAACTTAAGAAAGAAAGAAAAAAGAACTGAGAAGGAATACTGAAGAGCAAAAATTCAGAAGGAACCACGGGGGGACAATAGAATGTGGCCCACAAAATGTCAAAATGAAGCATTTATTTAACAGCCCAAAAGTAAAAAGAAAAACCCGAACTGAGTCATTTTTGGGGAGAGTGGCCAGGGTCAGTATTCAGATCAAGGTCTCAGTTCTGCTGTACTGAGGTTCTGGATTGAATCAATATATGTCAAATCCTATAGGGTGATTATGCCATGGGAGACATCAATGACCAAAGAGGGAAGGGTCATACTAGCTGTATTTATTGAGTTCTTGCTGTGTGCCAGGAGCTGTCCTGGGCTTTAAAGAGATAATCTATTTAACGGGCACAATGACCCCCATCATTTTGCAGACTGTATAGGTGGGAAGCTAAGGCACCCACAATGTAAGTCCCTTACCCCAGGTCACTTAGCTAGTTGGTGATGAAGGTAGGATATGAAACCAAGGCTCTTAAACCAATGCACTTAAATTCTATGCTGTCACCTCATGCAGGTGGCCTGCCTCGACAACTCGAAGTATAAGGCAATATTCAGACTAATGTTTAAATACGTATATTGAATTCTACACAGTGATTCTAGCAAATGTGTATGTAAGGGAGAGGATTTTGTACAGGAACTTAAACTAGCTGAAATTAAAAAGGAGAGTTTTGGCAACAGATTGAGGTGGCTACCAGAATGAAAGATGAAATTTGACAGTGAAGCCTTGGGAGTTCAGAAGACAATTTCTGAGAACCTGGCTCCTGGAATCAGGGATTTGAAAGCTCTCAGGTCTCTCCCACCTCTCATCCTGTGTATCTCCTTAGATTGAATTCATTTTCTCCTGTTGCAGGAGGATTGCTTGATGGGGTAGAAAATGGCCTCTGGTAGCCCTGTGCCCCCAGCCTAGTAAGCAGCTCCCCAAGAAGAGAGAGGAAAAGCCCTCTTCATTCCAAACTTCTTTCCCTCCTCCCCACCCACCCTTCCAGGTAAAGAAAAGTTTCCAGGGAAGAACTATGATTGGTCCAGCTTGGGTCATGTGCTTAACCATGGACCAATCATCATGGCTCTGAGGGTAGGATTCTATATAGTTGTCAGCCCCCACCTACTAGGGTCACTCGGGCTTTGAGAGAGCTTGTCACAGAAGAAGAGAGCTGCTGTTCTGGAGAGTAAGACAATAAATGTTCATGGGAAATTGAACTACTGGCAAGAAAATTACAAAACACCAGAAGAGATGCAAAGGCAGATAAGATCAAACAGTTTTATCGCAGGGATAAAATGCTTAATTAACTTTCGAAATACCATATAATGAAAATAGCATTTAGTCATGATGAGAGCAGAAGGTCTAAAAAGCAACTTAAGAAATGAATTAGGATTCCATCTCTGAAACCTCTAAACAGTTCTATCATTAAGGCAGATGTATTCTTGGAGACTTGACTAATGCAGGGTCATGCTCGTAGTTTGTGCCCACTAAATATTAATTCATTTTGATGACAGGTTTTATTAGAAATTATTGCTTGCAGCACTTACATATTTATAACATATTCTTAGGACAATTTGCATATATAAAATTCTACACAAATGCAACCAATAATAACTTATTACAGAGTCATTTGGCTTATGTTTGCTTTTTTAATGCATGTATTTATTCACTCATCTGTTATTGAGTAGATACTCTATTTCAAGTATTCTGTTAGCCACACCTGGTTTCTGCCCTCAGGAGAGAGGGAGTTTCAAGGTTTTACTTGGGTGAGTGGTAGATCTTTCTATTTTAGAAAGAAGCACAAAAATGATCACCAGGAACTTTGCCATTACTGAGAGTTATATAAACAGGGTACGCATGGTTTATACAGACGGTGTAGAATAATGAGAGCTAAAACCTACATTTTCATTTGTTTTCTCTCTTACTGGGGTTTCTTCCTAGAGCTAATACCTGCTCCTCCTATCTCACAAGGCACTTGGATAAGTCCGGATTCTCCAAAGAAAAAAAGAGAATCAATCCTCCTATATAATAAAAGGCTAATATGCAAATCGACCAAACAGCAGAACAACCAGTCACTATAACGCACATTGAGTGTCTGCCCCCTGATGGTCAGTGCATATCATAGTGACCAGTTGACCTGTAACATACACACACACACACACACACACACACACACACAAATTGATTTCAGAGAGAGAGAGAAACATGAGCGATGAGAGAGAATCATTGATCTGCTGCCTCTTGCATACCCCACACTGGGGGTCAAGCCCACAGCCCAGACATGTACCCTAACCCGGAATCGAACTGTGACCTCTTGATTCTTAGGTTGATGCTCAACCACTGAGCCATGCTGACCAGGACACTTCCTGCCTTTCTATGTTACCCAGGAGCAGCACGTACTGGCCTCAGCTTCCAGAGACTTGAGCAATCCCAGCAGCCCCACCGGCAGCCACACACTTTCACCTGCCGTAGGTGCCCCTGGGGTGTCTGGGAAGCTGCAGAGCCACACCCTGTGGTGGAAACACCAGCCCTCAGCACCCCCTTCTCGGTGGTCTGAGTAGGGCAGAGCCTCCCTCAGAGAGCCAAGCTCCAGCCCCCTGGGGCGCTCCTCCAGGCTCCTAGACTCAGGGGACACCACCCACTCTCCAGCCTCAGGAGGGAGGAGCTGCTGCTTGCAGTTACTAATCCCCAGGCGGCAACCCTCTTCCTTTTTTCTTTTTTAAAAAATACATATTTTATTGATTTTTTACAGAGAGGAAGGGAGAGAGATAGAAAGTCAGAACATCGATGAGAGAGAGACATCGATCAGCCACCTCCTGCACACCCCACAGTGGAGATGTGCCTGCAAGCAAGGTACATGCCTCCGACCGGAATCCAACCTGGGATCTTTCAGTCCACAGGCCAACGCTCTATCCACTGAGCCAAACCATCTCGGCTCCTTTTTTCCTTTTACTCTTTCTAATGCCTGTAAGAGCATTCTTTTCCCTTTTCTAGTCTACTTTTACTGATTGCAGAGAGGAAGGGAGAGGGAGTTAGAAACATCAGTGATGAGAGAGAATCATTGATTGGCTGCCTCCTGCAGGCCCCCCACTAGGGATCGTGCCTGCAACCCAGGCATGAGTCCTGTCCGGAAATCAAACGCTGACCTTCCTGTTCATAGGTCGATGCTCAACCACTGAGCCATGCCAGCCGGGCCTGATGTCCCTTTTCACTCATTTTCCACTTTGGAAAACGTGCCTCAGATGATCTCCCTCCTCTGCTGAACTAGTCCAGATACAGTGGTACCTCGAGATACGAGTTTAATTCGTTCCGTAACCTTGAGGCGTGGGAAACTATGAGACGCTCCAGTCGCAGTAAACTGGTGGGTCGTGTGCAGCCGGCCGATCCACGAGATTACTCCTATCTCAAATGTTGCTCATATTTCAAAGCAAAAATTGCTCGTTCGATGGCTCGTATCTCAAAAATCTCGTATGTTAGGGCAGTCGTATCTCGAGGTACCACTGTACTGGGTTCAAACAGTAGAAACCAGCACCGGCTCCCTTTCAACCAGAAGAGAAATGTATTGAGAGTGACTGTGGGGCTCAGAGAATCAAGAGGAAGACTAGGGCCGAGGGGCAGAGGATGGTGTGCTGAGGAGGCAACCCCTGATTCCTTTCCACAGGACACTTAGGGGAGCCAGGGCCAGTGCACATTGGGCACCATATGCCTGACTCTGCTGCCCTTGCTCACTTATCCGTGGGCACACCCGACGGCACCATGGCCACCTTCTTTCCTAACGGACCTGGCACCTTTAAGGCACACCCTCAGGATTCCAAGTCCCAGGGAGGAGCACCTGAGGGCCTTATGCTATACGCCGCAGGAGGGAGTACCGTCTCTTACGCCTCTAAGCCCTGGCTTCTAGGGTGAGAACTAGGACTCTGCTGCCCTTTCGTTTCGTGATTCCCCAAAATAAGAAGGGCTCTTAACTGCTGGCCAGCCAGAGCGACGCATTCCTGCCATTCCAGCAGCTTCCCCAACCTCTGGCCCTGGCCTGTGCTTCTCAGCATCGGCCCACACACCAAAGGGTTATGGTTCCCACTTCTGGTCAAGGGCACAGACCAGGAATGACCTGGTTTGACACACACCTCCCTCCCGACCCCAGTCGGAGCCATGTGGGAGGCAACCAATCAATGTTTCTCTCTCTCTCTCCTGCTCCCTTCCACTCTAACAAAGATCAATGGAAAAACATATCCTCGGGAGAGGATTAACAACAGCAAAATCCCCACACTTTCTGTGCCTCTCTCCCTTTCTCACGTCCTCGTCACGCGGGGTTTCTGCCTTCCCTTGAACATGTCACACTCATTCCGACCTCAGGAAACCACTGT
>PVJN01021408.1:0-35449 GCA_004026805.1 Lasiurus borealis | reverse complement strand
GAGAAAGAATAGGGAGAATCTAAAGTTGGAAAAGGGAAAGAGAACTAAGACGACAAAATGGGGAAAATTAGGAGGAAGGTGTTGGCATAAAGGTAGAGTTGAGTTGGAGTAATATTATGCTAAAGGAAAGATGAAAATAGAATGTAGAACTCTAATCCCGAAATAAAATAAATAGAAAACAAAATGACACTTTTTTTTTTGAAAAAGTAAAGTACTAATATTAAATAATACTAGTTTAAAACAAAAATGCAATAATTAAAAAGGAAAAATCAATTGATGCGGAAAGAAAAAAATGGTCTTTTAATTAAAATATGTGAAAATTAAAAATAAAATAAAAGAAAGAAAAGAAAGAAAAAAAAAGAAAAAAAGGAAAAGGAAAAAAAAGAAAAAAATTAGCATGCTCCTTCACTTCCACTATTATTCTGTGTGTCATCCACTGGGTGGCAGTGTTTCAGAATTGATCTCTGAGACAAAGCAGGGGACCTCTCCAGGCTGTGCTCAGATCCTGCTACTCTGTGGTTCTCAAAGCCACTTTGTGAGGGTTTTGCAGCCGGGACACTGTAATAACTCCCAAGCTGTCCTTCTGCCCCAGAAAAAGAAAAAAAAAAAAGAAAGAAAGAAAAAAAAAAAGGAGTCGTTTTCCAGAGCTCTCCTCAGTCAACAGCTCAGGGATCACGCCCTGCCCACCTCTGGGAGCCTCTCCAATGGCAGCTTTCCCTCAGCCAGGCTCCCAAGGCGAATGCATCTCTGTTGTGCGGGGGTAGGAGACCTCACCCTGACCCGGGCGAAATCTGACCCTTCCTCGCGCTGCGTGGATCTCCGAATTCGCAGCCCGTGCATTCCAGCTGCCTGGAAAGCCTTGCTCTGTGTCCCTGGCTGCTCGGTGGATGCCTCCGTCAGCCGTAGTTTCCAGATCTCCCTTTTATCCCAGGCGCAGTCTGACCTCACCGTGTACTCCGTGGATCTCTGAGTCCTCTGCGTGTCCGTGGATCTCTGAGTCCGCTCCGTGTCCGTGCCGATTGGAGAGCGGAGCTCTGGGTCCCCGGGTCCCCAGCTGCTCGATAGGTGTGCAGCTGCCGGCTTCAGATGGCTGCAGACATTTACCTCCCTCTGAAAGATGGCTTGGTCTCAGCGTTCGTGCTAGGGGCGCGGGCGGGCAAAAACCCCTTGGCAGTGGGGGCTGCCCGGCTGGGAGAACCCCGTCCAGCAGTTCCCGGCCTTCTCCTGGAGGATAACTGGCTCTTAACTTGCCACCAAACATTCCCAGTGTGACTCTCAGCCGCTCTCTCTCCTTCTGCCCAGCGACAAAGCTCCAGACGCTTCTGTTTACTCCGCCACCATTTTCTCTCTCTCAAGCTCTGCTAATTTTTATATACAGCTACTAAACTACTTTTTAAAAAAATATGACAGCAATGCATTATTAAGGGATAAACTGAAACATCTTCAATTAAAATCAATTTGAACAAAAGTATTGATTTCCAAAGGCAATGGGCATCATTTAGCAGCTAAATTGAGAGATAAAGATTTCTTAATATAATATTAGTTAGTATAAGGATGCTTTATCAAATAAAAGAAAAACTTGCATAATCTTTGGTCTCTATTTATTTCATTAAGGTCATTCATTGGAAATTGGTCATTTTGTAATGGATAGCAAGGCTTGAAAATTCTGGTATGATAGCTTTGAGGTTTAATTTTGGCTAAATAATTTACTAAGTTAGCCTATAAAAAGTTATTTTAAATGGTGACATAAAGCTAGATGGAGAGATTTCCCTCTTAAGTCTACAGTTATTTCTGCCTTGTTAATCTTACTACTACTAAATATCCTGAACAAATTTAGAAAGTGTTTGAGGAGACAGTTTGGTTTCTGAGATTACTTATTTATGTATAAATGACTGTACATTAGACTAAAATAAATCTAAAAGATTTGGAGTTTTGTTTCAAATTGTTTTTTTTCCTATTTTTTAAAATACATTTTTATTGCTCAGATTATTACAATTGTTTCTCTTTTTTCTCCCCAAAGCTCTCCTCCACCAGGCTCCCACACCACGCTGTGGCCTTACCTACCTGCATTGTCCTCATCCATAGGTGTATGATTTTTGTCCAGTCTCTCCCTGAACCCCCCTCACTCCTTTCCCCTGAGAATGGTTAGTCCACTACTTTTCTATGCCCCTGATTCTATTATATTCACCAGTTTATTCTGTTCATCATATTTTTAATTCACTTGATTTTTAGATTCACTTGTTGATAGATATGCATTTGTTGTTCATAATTTTTATCTTTACTTTTTTCTTCTTCTTCCTCTTCTTAAAGAGTACCTTTCAGCATTTCATACAATACTGATTTGGTGCTGATGAACTCCTTTAGTCTTTTTTTTTTTTTTTATCTGTGAAGCTGTTTATCTTCCCTTCAATTCTGAATGATAGCATAGAGTAATCTTGGTTGTAGGTTCTTGCTATTCATCACTTTGAATATTTCTTGCCACTTCCATATGGCCTGCATAGTTCCTGTTGAGAAATCAGCTGACAATTGTGTGGGTGCTCCCTTGTAGGCAATTAACTATTTTCCTCTTGCTGCTTTTAATATTCTCTCTTTGTCTTTTGCTCCTGACATTTTAATGATGATGTATCTTGCTGTGGTCCTCTTTGGATTCCTTTGGTTCGGGTTTCTGTATGCTTCCTGGACTTGTAAGTCTATTTCTTTGACCAGGTGGGGGAAGTTTTCAGTCATTATTTCTTCAAATAGGTTTTCAGTATCTTGCTCTCTCTTTTTCTGGCACTCCCATAATTCTGATATTGGTATGCTTGATGTTGTCCCAGAGGCTCCTTACACTATCTTCACATTTTTGGATTTTTTTTTCTTTTTGCTTTTCCAGTTGAGCATTTTCTGCTTCTTTGTATTTAAAATCTTTGACTTGATTCTTGCATTCCTCTAGTCTGCTATTAGGTCTCTGTATAATATATTTTATTTCAGTCAGTTGGTCCTTTTTTATCTCCTCTTGAGTCTTGCTAAATTTTCCATCTTTTTGAGGAAATTCTTAAAAAACCTTATAACCATGGCTTTGAACTCTATATCCAGTCTTTTGTTTTCTTTCATTTCTTTCATTTGTGATCTGTTCCTTTGTCTCCACATTTTCGCTGCTTCCCTGAGTTGGCAGAGTAGCTTTGTGTGCTAGGTGTCCTATATGGCACATTAGCTCTACCTCCCCAGTTACCTGAGGTGGACTCTCTCGGTACACCCCTTTGTGGTCTCTGTGTACAGCTTTGTTGTAATTCAGTCTTCATTGTTGTTGGTATCACTGGGGGGGGGGGGTTGATCTCTAAGCCAATTGGTTGTGAGGATCAGCTGTGTCAATGTCAGGAGAACTTCTGTGCTGGTCTCCGTCTTAAGACTTGCAAGATTGTAAAAGCCTCTGTGATAAGCTTGGATGGGGCATATTCTCAGGGCTGAGCAGATAGCCTCGGCTTTCCATCAGCCTCTGGTCTCAGTGTCCCTTGGTAATCGCTGTAGCCCTCTATGAGCAGGTGCACTCCTCCAGATCTCTGCTTTCCGGCTCCCCCGAGTTTCCATGCACTCCAGGGACCTATATGAGTTTGGGTCCCCAGGGTCCTGTCTGAAACTGGAGTTCAGTGCAGTCTGACCTGGATTCAGTGCAGTTAGGATATTCGGTCTTCCTCCAGCTAGAGAAAGCCAGCGGCACAATCAGTGGTTTGCCCTGTGTGCACCCTTTCACATGCACCTCCAGACCTCTGTCTTTTGTGGCTCCCCTAAGTTTCCCTGCACTGCTCCCTTTTCAAAACAGTCCAGACTCCCCTGTATGAATCTTGCCCAGAACTGGGGTTCAGTGCAGTCAGAAGTGGGGTTTAGAGAATCCAAGATGGTGACATAGGTAAACAACTACACTGCTGCCTCGCACAACTATTTCAAAACTACAACTAAAAGACAGAATGGACATCATCCAGAACCACAGGAAAAATGGCTGAGTGGAAATTCTACAACTAGAGGGAAAGATAGGGGCTCACAGAGACCCAGAGGAGCTGCAAAAAGCTGAGATACAGAGACGCACTCATGGAGAGAGCGGGTGCCGAAGTACCTGGCTGGTTTTCTTTGGCAGGAGGGAAATGAAGACTCTCAAAGGCATTGAACCCCTTATCCTATGACACTAAACCTCAGATCCAGCCGAAACTCATATGGGGGAGTTTAGACTGTGAAAAGGGAAAGGTGCACGGAAATTTAGGGCAGTCGCAAAAGATTAGAGGTCTGCTGGTGCGCAAGACACTGCACAGAGGACAGAATACTGATTATGACACTGGCTTTCATGAGTGGGCAGGAGACAGACCCTCCAAACTGTGCCACTTCTGACTCCACTAAGCCCCTGTTTCAGGTGAAAACCTGGGGACCTAGACTCCTGTGATCCTGGAGCGCAGGGGACCCGGAAAGGCAGCAGTCTAGAGGCACTGTGTGTGCTCACAAGGACCACTGCAGCAATTACCCAATCACGTGAGACTCAGGGGCCGTGGCGGGCAGGGCCGACTGGAAGTCAAGGCGGTCCCTTAAGCCCTGAGACTCCACCCATCCCAAGCTCAACAGAGAGGTTTCTGTGGTTTTGGAAGTCTGTTATCAGAAAGCTGAATCCAACACAGAAGTTCTCCCAGCATAGTGAAAATGTCGAGACAAGGGAAGGGATCAAAAAAAAAAAAAAAAAAAAAAAAAAAAAAAAAAAAAAAAAAAAAGAAATGGAGGAAAACAAACAACTGGATATAGAGTTCAAAACCACGCTTATAAGGTTTTGCAAGAATATCCTAGAAAAGTTGGATCAAGTTAGCGAGAGCCAAGAGGAGATAAAAAAGGACCAACTAGAGATGTGAAAGATCCAACTAGAGATGGAAAAGGACCAACTACAGATGGAAAAGGTCCAACTAGAGATGAAAAAGGACCAACTAGAAATTAAACATGCACTGACTGAAGTAAAAAATATTATACAGAGTCCTAACAGCGGACTAGAGAAAGGCAAGAATCAAGTCAAAAATTTGAAATATAAAGAATCAGAAAATACTCTACTGGAAAAGCAATAATCCAAAAATGTGAAGATAATGTAAGGAGCCTCTGCGATAGCTTCAAGCGTACCAACATCAGAATTGTGAGGGTGCCAGAAGAAGAGAGAGAGCCAGATACTGAAAATCTATTTAAATAAATAATGATTGAAAACTTCCCACATCTGGTAAAAGAAATAGACTTCCAAGTCCAGGAAGCACACAGAACCCATATAAAAGGAATCCAAAGAGGACTACACCAAGACACATCATCATTAAAATACCAAGAGCAAAAGACAAAGAGAGAATATTCAAAGCAGCAAGAGAAAAACAGTTCATTACCTACAAGGGAGCACCCATACCACTGTCAGCTGATTTCTCAACAGAAACGATGCAGGACAGACAGGAGTGGCAAGAAATATTCAATGTGATGAATAGCAAGAACCTACAACCAAGAATAATTTATCAAGCAAAGCTATCATTCAGAATTGAAGGGCAGATAAAGAGCTTCACAGATAAGAAAAAGGTAAAGGAGTTCATCAACTCCAAACCCCTATTATATGAAATGCTGAAAGGTACTCTTTTAGAACAGGAAGAAGAAAAAGATAAAAGCCAAAAAATTATGAACAACAAATACATATCTATCAACAAGTGAATCTAAAAATTAAGTGAATTAAAAATTTGATGAACAGAATAAACTGGTGAATATAATAGAATCAGGAGTACAGAAAGGAAGTGGACTGATAATTCTCAGGGGGAAAGGAGTGAGTGGTGTACAGGGACAGACTGGACAAAAATCATACACCTATGGATGAGGTCAATGGGAGCGAGGTAAGGGCAGAGGGAAGGGTGGGAGTTGGGTGGAGGGGGAAAAATAGAAACAAATATAATAATCTGAATAATAAAGATTTAATTTAAAAAAAAACCTGGTGTTTAGTGCAGTTGGGAGTTTCTGTCTCCCTACTGCCAGAGGAAGCCAGCCAGGCCCTCCTCCCTGTCCTCTCTATGTGCGCCTCTCCATACCTCAGCTTTTTGCAGTTCCTCTGGGTCTCTGTGAGCCCCCCTCTTTCCTTCTATTTGTAGAATTTCCACTCAGCCAGCTTTCCTATGGTTCTGGATGATGTCCATTCTGTCTTTTAGTTGTAGTTTTGAAATTGCTGTGCGAGGCAACAGTTTAGGTTTTCACCTATGCCACCATCTTGGTTTCTCCCTTCAATTATTTATTTATTTTTAATAGCTGAATAAGTGTTGATGAAAGTTTTGTTAAAGGCATAAATTTGATCCTTTGTGGTATAGCAACCTCAAGATTTAGCTATGCCTTATCACAGGGATTGTGTAAACTCTGGTGCCTAAATGAGTAAAACAGGTAAATAGAATCAATCAAGCTTTTGGCACTGTCTTATATTTTCATATATATGTGCAGATCTACAAATAGTTAAAGAAATCCAAATGTATATATAAATTATCATGACTTTTAAATGTTGACAAAAAATTTAAAGTATTTTTAAATTACCATGGAATAAACAGAATATATTGGGTGGTTTGGATTTGGCCCAAAGGACTCGACGTGCAAATTGTTGATAATGTAGATGTAATAGGATGCAGGTTGTAAATTGATGGCTCATATATCCAACTAACCTTGTTCAGGAACCATTATTTTTATCTGACAACAGCCTCTTGCATTGCATGAAATAATCACTCACTACACAGTACATCAGATATTATGCTGTTTCACATGCATTACCTTGTTTAAAACATGATTCTTACTAGTTACTTAATTTTTAATGTTTTATTTAATTTTTCAGATTTATTGAGAAATAATTGATAAATAACATTGTGTACATTTAAGGTGTACAATGTGTTGATTTGATACATTTCTATATTGCAAAAATTATTACCACCACCGCATTAGATAACAGCTCCATCAAGTCACATAATTGCCATTTGTTTTAGCCCTGAGAACATTTAAGATCTCTTTTCTTAGCATCTTTTAAGTATGTAATACAGTATTATTATTTGCTATAATCACCATGCTGTACATTAAGTCCCCAGAACTTCTTACTCTTATAATTAGAAATTTGTACCCTTGGACCAATATCTTCCCATTTCTCCCAGCTCGACTTCCCTTGGTATCCATCACTCTACTCCTGTTTCTCAGAGTTAGGCTTTGTTAGATTCCACATATGCGATAGCACAGTATTTTTCTGTTTCTGTCTTACTAGTTAGTTATTATTATCCCAATTTTAAACATTAATAAAGTATCAGAAAATGATTCAAATTGGATCTGACTGATTCCAAAGCTTATCTCATAATGATTCTACCACACAAACTTTTTAGGAACCCCAGCATTATAATAGATACAAAATTTACAGACCAGGCTAATGGTATCCTGAGATGGCTGAAAGAAAGAGAAATGGTGAGAATATTGTTGTAAGGCTCATGGAAAGAATGTAAACCAGAGAATGATTCCAACATTTTTTTCTACGCTATTTATTTTCTACCTGCCCTACTTTATCAGAGACCAAGGGACCCTATCAGTTACCAATCCATCTCATATCTTGGTCTTCATTTTTTCTACTCCCAATCAACTTTCAATGTTTACTCTTAAGTGGGAGGGTGGAGTGGGAAGAGATTAACCAAAGATCTTATATGTATTATCTATGGACACAGAAAATAGGATGGTGAAGGCCTGGGGCAGGTGGAAACTGGGTGAAGAGGGGCAATAGGGAGAAAAAAGGGGACACCTGTAATACTCTCAACAATAAAAATTAAAAAAAAATAAAAGTTCACTAGGATAAAGAAAGTAAAAATAATGAAAGAATTGTACTCTTGCTGACATTGTAGAGCCACTGAATTAACCAGCCTTGTAATCACCATATTTTTAGATTTTCCATTAAGTGAACTAACAAATCCTATTTAAACTTATTTAACATAAGTCTTCTATAACTTATTGTTTAAACAATTTTAAATTGTGTTTTCTGATACTTGAACTTAAAATAATTTTGAATGATATCCAATATTAGAGAGTTAGAGGGATTTTTCCTTGTACTTAAAAAAAGGAAAGAAAAGAAAAATAATTCTGCAATGCAATAGGGAGATAAAATTTAGTGTTAAAGCTAATTAATGAAGGCATTGTTATTTAATTTGAGTTCCTTTTGAGAGAGTATGAGAATTCTAAGAAGCAGCCTCTTTAAAATAATTATTAAGGCTTGGAGTCATTTTCGAGCCACTTGAAATGACTATCATCCACATAGAGGATATCAAGAGAGGAAGGGAGAGGGAGAGAGAGATAGAAACATCAATTATGAGAAAATTAAAAATGGTGGCAGAGTAAATGGATGCTGCACAGACACACTCTCAGGACCAAACTGGAATTATAACTAAAATACAGAAAATCTTCCTAAATAAGAAACTACGGATTCACTGGAGAAAACCCTGATAATCAAAATGGAAAGTGGAGACTGGCACCCAAAATGAGGAAACAAAGAAACAACCTCCAAATGAAAGAACAAGAGAACTGTCCAGAAGAAGGGATAAATGAAATGGAAATAAGAAACTTATCTGATATAGAGTTCAGAATAATTATGGTAAAGATGCTCAATAGCATGAGAAAAGACATAGTAACTATGAAAGCAGAAATAAATAATGATATAGCACAAATAAAGAACATTCTGGAATGAATACACAGCAGATTTGAGAAGCTGATGATCAGATCAGTGAATTAGAAGATAGGGTTGAAAAATCACTCAATCAGAAAACCAAAAATAAAAAAAAACTATTAAAAAACAGGAGGATAGCTTAAGGGACAATGTGAAACATAACAATATTCACATAGCAAGTGTGCCAGAAGATGCAGAAAAAGAGAAAAGGGTAGAGAACATGTTTGAAGAAATAATGGCAGAAAATTTTCCTAACCTGGTGAAAGAAAAAGTCACACATGTTCAGGAGGCACAGAGAATCCCAGGCAAGAAGAACCCAAACAGGTTCAGGCCCAGACATATCATTATTAAAATGCCAAAAATTAACGACAAGGAGAGAATCTTAAAGGCAGCAAGAGAAAAGAAAACTGTTACATACAATGGAGCTCCCATAAGGCTGATACCTGATTTCTCATCAGAAACCCTTCAAGCCAGAAGGGAAAGGCATGAAGTACTCAAGGTAATGGAAAGTAAGCATCTGAAACCAAGATTACTATGTCCACCAAGTCCATCATTTGAAATAGACAGGCAAATAAAGAGTTTCCCGGGGGGGGGGGGGAGAGGTGAAGGCTAAAGGAGTACCATCAAGCCAAAATTACAAAAAATGCTAAAAGGACTGCTGTAATGAAAAGGAAGAGAGAGAGAGAAACCAAGGCATACAGAATTAAAATGGCAACAAATAAATACCTATCAATAATAACCTAAAGTATAAATGGATTAAATGGTCTAATCAAAAGGTATAGGGTAGTTTAATGGATAGGAAAACATAAACCAAGTATATGCTGTCTATAAGTGACCCACAGGAGAACAAAAGACTCACACAGGATGAGAATGAAGGGATAGAAAAAAAAAAAGTTTTCATCCAAGTGGAAAAGAAAAAAAAAGCTGGGGTAGCAATACAAATATCTGGCAAAATAGACTTCAAAATGAAGGACATTGCAAGAGACAACAAAGATCACTACATAATACTAAAGGGATCGATACAACAAGAGGATTGAATCCTGGTAAATATATATGCCCCCAATATATGAGCACCTAAATATATAAAAAAAAAATCTTCTAGAGGACTGTAAGGGAGAGATCAACAAAGATACAGTCATCAAAGGGGACTTTAACATCCCGCTGACTTCACTGGATAGATCATCCATACAAAAATTTAAAAGAGAAACAGTGACCCTAAAGATCACACTGGATAAGATGGATTTAATTGACATTTATGGAACATTTCATCTCAAAGCTACAGAATATACATTCTTCTCAAGTTCACATGGGTCATTCACAAGTATAGACCGCATGGTAGGACACAAAACAAGTCCCTATAAGTTCAAGAAGATTCAAAGCATATCAAGTATCTTTTCAGATCACAAGGGAATGAAATTAGAAACCAACTATAGTAAAAATACCTCAAAATATTCAAATACATGGAAGCTAAATACCATGTTATTAAAGGGCTAGAGGCTTGATGAACAAAATTCATGCAAGAGTAGGCCTTCCTTCCACCGGCTGCTGGCACTGGCTTCCCTCCAGCACCCGAGACCTGGGCTCCCCTCCAGCCACTGGCATTTGGGACTCAGGCTTCCCTCTCAGAGGGAGGCCCCATCCACATGCTGCAGTCTGCTGGTTGGTGTCCTGAGCTTCCCTCTTTGGGGCAATCATGGAGCCCCCACCCCTCCAGTTGATCATCCTGCTGGCTAGTGGCCTGAGCCTCCCTCCGTGAGGAAATTATGGGGCAATGGCCAGGCCCCCAACCAATTGCATTGTACCCTCCTTGGCTGGCCTTGTACCAGTGGGTGTCATAACGTGGTCCCAGATTGTCTTCTCGATGGTCGTTCCACTGTTCTGCAATTCGGTTTATTTGCATATTATGCTTTCATTATATAGGATGAGAGGGTTGCCAATGAGTTCAAGAAAGAAATAAAAGCTTCATGGAAACAAATGAAAGAGAACACACAACAACCCCAAATCTCTGGGATACCTCAAAATAATTACTTAGCAGTAATAACATTAAATATAAATAGATTAAACTTTTTGTTGAACTTTCTTTCTGAGAGGGAAGTTTATAGCACTAAAGGTCTATCTCAGAAATGAAGAGAAATTTACAATAAAATATTTAACCCTACAACTTAAAGAACTAGAAAGAGAACAAGACAATCCCAGAGTAAGGAGAAGGAAGAAAATAGTAAATATTAGAGCAGAAATAAAATACATAGTGACTAAAAGATCATTGAAAATCAATGAAATGAAGAGTTGGTTCTTTGAAAGGATAAACAAGATTGATGAACCATTAATTAGTCAGACACAACAAGAAACAAAGAGAGAGGACCAATAAATAAATAAATAAATAAATAAATAAATAAATAAATAAACAAATGAAATCAGAAACAGTGGAGAAGTAACCACTGACATCACAGAAACACAAAGGATTGTAAGAAAATACTGTGAAAAATTATATGCCAACAAACTGGACATTGTGGATGAAATGGACAAATTCCTAGAAAGATACAATCTCCCATTATGGAATCAGGAAGAATCAAGAAACCTGAGTAGGCCAATAACAACTGAGGGAATAGAAACAGTAATCAAAAACCTCCCAGAAAACAAAAGCCTGTGTCTGGATGGCTTTACAGGGGAGTTTTGCCAAACATTCAAGAAAGAACTAATACCTATCCTCCTGGAACTATTCCAAAAAATCCAAAAGGAAGGAATACTTCCAAGCTTTTTTTATGAGACCAGGATAATCCTAATTCTAAAACCAGATAAAGACACTACAAAGAAAGAGAATTATTATCAGGCCAATATCCCTGATGAACACAGATCCAAAATTCCTCAACAAAATATTAGCAAATCAGATCCACAATATATTAAACAGATCATACACCATGACCAAGTGGAATGTACTCCAGAGATGCAATGATGGTACAATATTCACAAATCACATAAATAAATTGAAAGATAAAAATTACATGATCATGTCAATAGACATAGAAAAAGCATTTGACAAGATCCATTTTTGATAAAAGTTCTCAGCAAAATGGTAACAGAGGGAGTATATCTCAACATTATAAAGGCCATATATGACAAACCTACAGTCAACATCATACTCAATGGGCAAAAACTAAAACCATTTCCTTTAAGGACAGGAATGAAACAGGGATGTCTGCTTTCATCACTCTTATTCAACATAGTACTGGGAATCCTAGCCACAGTAATCAGACAACAAGAAGAACTAAAAGGCATCCAAATTGGAAAGGAGTAAATAAAACTCTCTTTATTCATTGATGACATAATATTGTACCTAGAAAATCCTAAAGATTCCACCAATGCACTACTAGATTTAATAAATGAATTTGGCAATGTAGCAGGATACAAAATCAATACCCAAAATTTTATGACTGTTTAATACAGCAATAATGAATTCTCAGAAAGAGAAACTTAAAAAATAATCCCTTTTACCATTGCAACAACAACAAAAGATAATTAGGAATAAACTAAACCAAGGAGGTAAAAGAGTTGTACTCATAAAACTAAATGACATTGAAAAAAGAGATATAAACAAGTGGAATAATATATTGTGTTCATGGATTGGTAGAATCAGCATCATGAAAATGTCCATACTATCCAAGACAATATACAGATTCAATGCAATCCCTATTAAAATACCAATGGCATAGTTCACAGACTTAGAACAAATACTCCAAAATTTATATGGAACCAAAAAGGATTTGAAAAAGCTGCAGCAATCTAGAGAGAGAAAAACAAAGTTGGAGGAATCACAATACCAGATATCAAGTTATAGTACAAAGCCACTGTAATTAAAAAAGCCTAGTACTGACACAAAAACAGGCTTATCGACCAATGGAACATAGCCGAGAACTCAGAAATCAATCCAAGCCATTAAAATTAAGATTTGACAAAGGAGGCAAGAGCATACAATGGAGTCAAGACAGTCTCTTCAATAAATTGTATTGGAAAAAATTGTACTGATACATACGATAAAATGAAACTAGACCAACAATTTACAACATACACAAAAATAAACTCAAAATGGATAAAAGACTTAAATATAAGTCGGAAACCATAACAATCCTAGAAGAAACCAGAGGCAGCAAGATCTCAGACATCTCTCATAGCAGTGTGTTTACTGATACATTTCCTAGGGCAAAGGAAACTGAGGAGAAAATAAACAAATGTGACTAGATCAATATAAAAAGCTGCACAGCAAAATAAATAAATAAATCAACAAAACAAAAAGGGGGTCTACTGTATGGAAGAAGATATCTGTCATTGATATAGCTGATAAAGGCTTAACATCCAAAATATATATGGAAGTCATACAACTTCACAAAAAGAAGATAATCCAATTTAAAAAATGGGCAAAGGACCTAAATAGACACTTCTCAAAAGTGGACATACAGGTAGTCAAGAGACGTATGAAAACTGCTCAAAGTCACTAATCATCAGAGTGATGCAAATTAAAATGGCAATGCGCTATCACTTCACACCTGTCAGTAAAACTACCATCAAGAAATCAACAAATGACAAGTGGAGAAAAGGGATCCCTAGTACACTGGTGATAGGAATGCAGACTGGTGCATCCATTATGGAAAACAATATGGAGTTTCCTAAAAAAAGTAAATATGAAACTGCCATTTGACCCAGTGATCTCACTTCTAGAAATATATCCTAAGAAACATGAAACACCAATCAGAAAGAATGTATGCACCTTTATGTTCATCACAGCACAATTTACAGTAACTAAGATCTGGCAACAGCCCAAATACCCATCAGTAGATGAGTGGATTAAAAGGTGTGGCACATTTATATCATGGAATACTATGTAGTAGTAAAAAAGAAGGATCTCTTACCACTTGAAGCAGCATGGAGGAACATGAAGAGTATCATGCTAAGTGAAATAAGTCAGTCAGAGAAAGTACCACATGATCTCACTCATATGTGGAATCTAATTGATGAAATAAACTGATGAACAGAGAGTCCAGAGATATGGAAATATGGAACAGAGTGCGGAATCTCAGAGGGAAGGTGGGGGAGAGTGGGTGGGTGGGAGATAATCAACCAAAGACTTTGTATGTATATATATATAACCCATGGATATGGACAATTAGGTGATGAAACTCTGGGTTGGAGGGTAGGAGAGGGCTGGAGGAAGTTAATGGGGGAAATAGGAAACATATGTAATAATTTCAACAATAAATAGTTTTTTAAAAATGAAGAAACAACAAAAAGTAAAAAAAATATTAATGCTAATAGTAAAGATCAACATTTACAAGGGAACTGCAAAAATTTTATTTTTAGCTTTAGGGATACTAAATCACATTACTAAGTAAAGCAAAATAGATTTTTATTGAATTGAAGTTTTATGTTTATTGGGATTTTCATATGTTTAAATTTATCTTTATCTTGTATTGCTGCATATCCTAACCCTCACATCTGGCTGAAACAGTTTTGAAACGTGTCTGTGTGCTGCTCCTGTCTTTTGTCTCCTTAGTTCCATGTTTGTAAAGGTGTGAAAATCTATACTGTGAGATTTGTGAAACTTTGCTTTTTCTGTTCTTCCAAATTGTACTTGAATTTTCAAAGTCCACAGAAAAAACATCTGAGAAAGATCACAGAATATTTGTAAATCACTGAGTTACAGTGAATCTCATGAATCATTTAGACCAGAATAATATTCAGAGCTTCAAATCCTTCTCTTGAAAATGTCTGTGAACTTTTCTAAATTATATGACATTTGCAGAAGTGGCTACAAATTCTGAGTGCAGCTAGCCTCCATTTATCTAGAGAGTGGCATTGAGATGTGCCAGAAGACGCCTCCTAGCACCCATTATAATGATTCTTTTTTATGTTTGCAGGGTTATTGTTCATAAAGATTCCTCCTTTTAATATTGCAAAATATTAATTAAAATATAGATATTAGTCTAACACTAGATAAAATCAAGCATAACCTAGAGAGTATTATGCTTGGTGCAATAAGTCACACAGAGAAAGACAAATACTATATGACTTTACTTATATGTGGAATCTAAAGAACAATATAAATGAACAAACAAAAACAGAAACAAAATGAACATATAGAGAACAGACTAATGTCTGCCAGAAGGGTGGAGGTTGAGTACTGAGATAAAGAGTTGGAGAGATTATGAAGTAAAATTTGGTAATTACAAATTAATTATGGAATAAAGTACAGCATAGGGAATATAGTCAATAATATTGCAATAACTCTGTATAGTATCAATTAGATACTGGAAATATCAAGGGGAACAACATGCAAAGCATATGATTGTATAACCACTAAGCTGTACACCTGAAACTAATACAAAATAAAGCTGAAAGTAAAAAATACAAAGAATAAAAGAGAGAATAGGGATCTGTGAGAAAAGGAATTTGGGGAGTGATAATAGGACCATACTAAGAGGGAAGTGTTAGGGTATAAAAGACAAGTCCACCTAATTTTTACTCAAAGCTAGAGCAAATGACCACTGACACTTAGAATACAAAGTCATGTCAGAAGAATATTTTTTTTAATTGATGGAAATGCATTTCCCAGCCAGATTTCTTTGATCCTCAGATAAAGATCATCAAACTTTAGTGTGCTTAAAAATCAAGTATAGATCTTACTTAAAAAGCAAACGCACCCCTACTTGCTTCAAGTTTAAGTTAGAATATGAAATTCTGGCTACATATTGGTGATCTGGGATAAGCCCAGGAACCTATTAAAATTTTCCAAGTAGCAATATCAGTAAGATGCCATCTTGTAAAGTCCTGGATCCTCTCTCTGCCATGGACAAACAATTCAATGACACACAGACCAATTACCTTTGTAAGAAGTCCAGAAATTAGTTGAGAGGCTCCTGCATGGCAAGTAAGCATAAAATCGGCTACATCAAACCTGGAGAGAGATTTGCGACATAATCTTTACATCTGATATATTATCAAAAAATTAGAAGAAAAATAACAGCTCCCAGCTTCTCCTTGCAGAATTAATATAAGGATTAGACCATATACCCAGCACTCTGAATTTTCAGGGGTAACCTGAAACAATTGCTTTTCTTTTTAAAAATGTTGAAAGTAATTGCAGATGTCCCCTTTGTATGTGTGTTTTTTCCTATAGATCCTCTCCACCCCATATCTGGCCCTCCCAGGCCTTCACTGTACTATTGCCTGTGCCCATGGGTAATGAATATATGTATATAATTTACCCAGTTAAAAACTCCCTTCTCAGACCCCTAACCCTGCCTTCCTTCTGAAATTCATCAGTCTGTTCCTTGCTTCTATGTCTCTGGTTCTATTTTATTCATCAATTTGTTTTGTTCATTAGATTGCACATATGAGTGAGATCATGTGATACTTAACTTCTCTAGTTCCATCCATACTGTTGCAAATGTTGAGTTCTTTTTTTTATATATAGCTCTGTAATATTCTATTGTGTAAACGTACCACAGCTTTCTTATCCACTCATCTGCTGATGGACACTTGGGCTATTTCCAAATCTTAGCTATTATAAATTGCAATAAAATGCTCTGAATATTATTCATATTTCTTAAGAATATAGCTTAAGAAAATATATCTTAATAAAAGTGGGATTACTGGGTCAAATTGGAATCCCATATTTAATTTTTTGAGCAAACTCCATACTATTTTCCATAATGTTGTACCAGTCTGCATTCCCACAAGCACTGCACTAGGGTTCCCTTTTCTGCACATCCTTGCCAACACTTGTATTTTATTTTTTTCCTAGAGGCCTGGTGCACAAAATTCGTGCATGGGGGGTGTCCTTCAGCCCAGCCTGCTTTCTCTCCAATCTGGGAACCCTTGAAGGATGCTCGATCGGGCCTAAATGGGCATTTGGACATCCCTCTCATAATCCAGGGCTGCTGCCCCCCAACTGCTCACCTGCCTGCCTTCCTGATTACCCCTAACTGCTTCTGCCTGCCAGCCTGAACACCCCTTAACCACTCCCCTGCCAGCCTGATTGATGTCTAACTGCTCCCCTGCCAGCCTATTGCCCCTAACTGCCCTACCCTGTGATCATGGTCACCCATAACTGCCTTCCCCTGCCTGCTTGCCCCCCCCCCAACTGTTCTTTCCTGTAGCCTGGGTCCTCCCCAACTGCCCTTCCCTGCAGGCCTGATCACCCCCAACTTCCCTTCTCTGTCAGTTTGGTCACCCCTAGTTGCCCTCCCCTGCAGGCTTGATTGCTCCCAATTGCCCTCCTTTGCAGGCCTGTTCCCTCCCAACTGCCCTCCATTGCAGGCCTGGTCCCTGCCAACTGCCCTCCCCTGCTGGCCATCTTATGGTGGCCATCTTGTGTCCACATGGGGGCATGATCTTTTGACCACATGGGAGCAGTCATCTTGTGTGTTGGAGTGATGGTCAATCTGCATATTACTCTTTTATTAGATAGGATAGAGGCCTGGTGCATGGGTGGGGGCCAACTGGTTTGCCTCAAAGGGTGTCCTGGATCAGGGTGGGCATTCCCTTGGGACATGGGGTGGCCTGGGAGGGGAGTTTGTGGTGGTTTGCAGGCCGACCCTGCCTCCCAGCAACCCAAGAAGAGGCCCTAGTATCTGGGATTTAATTATCTTCTACAATTGAAACTTTATAGCCTGGAGCATAGCCAAACCTTCTGCTCTCTCTGTGGTGGCAGCCATTGAAAGTTTGTTGCCTTAGGGTTTGCAGAAAGCTTGGCTTCCTCCATTGCCAGGGGCAACCCAAACCTCCCTCCTGTTCTCTCAGTGGCTGTAACCATCTTGTTTGGGCTAATTTGCATATAATTTGTATACTCACTCTCATGTGCTGGTGGGCGTGATTGGTGGGCATGGCTTGTTGGTATAGTGGAGCTATGGTCAATTTGCATATTATTCTTTTATTAGATAGGTGTGATGATGACAGGTGTAAGGTGATACCTCATTGACATTTTAATTTGCATCTCTCTGGTGATCAGTGCCTTTGTGCATTTTTCATGTCTCTTGGCCTTCTGTGTGTCCACTTTGGAGAAGTGTTTATTTAGGTTGTTTGCCCATTTTTACTTGGATTATTTGTCTTATTATTTTGTTAAGTTATATGAGTTCCCTATATATTTTGAAGATTAATCCCTTATCTGATGTATCTTTGGCAAATATGTTCTCCAATACAGAGGTCTCTTTTCATTCTGTTATTGTTTTCTTTGGCTGTGCAGAAGCTTTTTATTTTGATGTAGTCCCATTTGTTTATTACTCTTTAGTTTCCTTTGCCCTAGGAAAGGTATCAGTAAACATATTGTTTTGACAGATGTCTAAGATTTTTATGGTTTCAGGACTTATATTTAAATCTTTTATCCATTTTGAGTTTATTTTTGTGTATGGTATAAATTGGTGGTCTGGTTTCATTTTTTTTTTTTTTTGCATATATCTGTCCAATTTTCTCAACACCATTTATTAAAAAGACTGTCTCAATTCCATTGTATGCCCTTGTCTCCTTTTTCAAATGTTAATTGAGCATAATGGTTTGGGTCAATTTCTGGGTTCTCTGTTCTGTTACATTGATCTATTTGCCTGTTCTTGTGTCAGTACCAGGCTGATTGGCGTACAGTGGCTTTGTAGTATAACTTTATAGCTGGTATCATGGTCCCTCCAACTTTGTTCTTTTTAAGGATTGCTGCAGTTACTCTGGACCTTTTTTTTTTTTTTTTGGTTCCATATAAATTTTTGGCATGTTTATTCTAGATATGTGAAATATGCTATTGGTATTATTATAGGAATTTCATTAAATCTGTAGACTGCCTTGGGTAGTATGGATATTTTAATAATGTTAATCTACCAAGCCATGAAAACAGTATATTCTTCCACTTGTTTATATCTTTATCTCTTTTTTCAATGTATTATCATTTTCTGAGTACAGATCTTTTACTTCCTTGTGTAAGTTTATTCCTAAGTATTTAAATTTTGTTGTTGTTGCAATGGTAAATAGAATAATTTTTTTAAGTTTCTTTTTTTGAGAGTTCATTATTGGTATATAAAAAAAGCCTTAGATTTCAGGCTCTTAATTTTGTATTCTGCTACATTGCTGGATTCATTTATTAAATCTAGTAGATTTTTTTGGTGAAGTCTTCAGGGATTTCTATGTACTTCTGGTATATCATGTCATCTGTGAACAAGGAGAGTTTTACTTCCTCTTTTCCAATTTGGATTCCTTTTATTTTTTCTTCTTGTCTGATATCTATGGCTAAGATTTGTACTACTATGTCAAAATTGGACTTCCCTGTCTTGTCCCTGTTTTCAGCAGAAATGTTTTTAGTTTTTGTCCATTGAGTATGATGTTGGCTGTAAGCTTAAGAAATAAGGATTTAGTATGTTGCAGTATGATCCCTCTATTCCCACTTTCCTGAGATTTTTTTTTTTATCAAAAAAGGTGTTATGCCCTAGCCAATTTGGCTCAGTGGTAGAGTGCTGGCCTGCAGACTGCAGGGTCTAGGTTTGGATTCTTCAGTTGCAGGCTCATCCCCAGTTTGAGCCCTAGTTGGGCGGGTGTAGGAGGCAAACAATTCATGTGTTTCTCTTACATCTATATTTCTCTCTGTCTTTCCCTCTCTCTTCCACTCTCTCTAAAAATCAGTGGACAAATATCCTTGGTTGAGAATTAAGAAACAAAAAACAAAACAGAGGGAGGGTTTGGGTGGGAGCATGGAGGATGGTCTGAGACCCAACCCTGTGCCTACCTCAGCCTCATAGCCCACGGTTCCTTTCAAGGAGCACGGATTCATGCACTGGGTCCCTACTATTAATTATAATGGCAAAAAATAAAGTCAAATAAAGCATTTTAAAGCTGCAAAAAAGAGAGACAGAAATTTAGCTACAGGGTAGCTCCCATTAGATTATCAGCTGACTTCTCAATACAAAGCAATGAAAACTAAGGGACTGAACCCAAGACTATTCTATGCAGCAAGGCTATCATTCAAAATCAAAGGTAAAATAAAGATCTTTGAAGAAAAAAAATGGTTTAAAGAGTTTATTACCACCAAACCAGCACTGCAAGAAATTCTAATGGCACTGTAGTAAGAAGAAGAAATGGAGAAAAAGAGACCACAGGCATCTATACTAATAAAATGATAACATGCTAATTAGACCAGATAGACTGGACATCTTTTGAACATCATTCTGGATGTCCTTCCTGACAAAGCCAGGGATGTGGCCAGTCTGCAAACTGCCCTTGGCCCCTTACCCAGGCTGGCCCCACCTCCTAGCAGGAACCCCCTACCCTGATCAGGGGCATGGCTGGCCTGCAAACTGCAGGTGACCCCTCACCACCTTTGCCCCGCTCCCCAGTCAGACCCCCCACCCTGATCCAGGACCCCCTTCAGGGCAGGCCAGCTGACCCCCACCCATGCACCAGGTCTCTATCCTATATAAAAAAAGGCTAATATACAAATAAACCAAATGGCAGAATGGCCAGTCGCTATGATGCACACTGACCACTAGGGGGCAGACACTCAATGTAGGAACTGCCCAATGATGGTCGGTGTGCAGTAAGCCTGCACAGCCGCAGTGTCAGGAGCCTCCCCCACCTCTGCGGCAATGCTAAGGATCTCCAACTTACAGCTTAGGCCCTGTCCCCATGAGAGGGCCTAAGCCATCAGTGGGACATATTCCAAGGGCTTCTGGATTGCAAGAGGGCACAGGGTGGGCTGAAGGACACCCCTCCTCCGAGTGCATGAATTTCTTGCACCAGGCCTCTAGTCATAAAATAAAAATAAAAGGCTAATATGCAAATTGACCCTAATGGCAGAATGACCAGATTGACTGCTGGACTAGTCACTATGAGGTGCACTGACCACCTCTTGGTCCCTTTCTGAGTCGGCAGACTCAGATCACCTGATGGCTACCTGAAGTGGGGTGAGGGGCCAGAGACTGGGCAGAACAGCCAACCTCTCTGTCCCTTCCCCTGGTGGTCAGGTACTGATCACTGAGGGTGGGTGGCATTGGGGAGAGGGGGATGAGGCCAGTTTAGGGCATCTGGGGAAGATGGCCCTGATCACAGGCCAGTCCTAAGGACCATACCCGTACGAATTTTATCCACTGGGCCTCTTAGTAAAGAATAAGAATGGCAATAAATAACTACCAATAATAATAACCTTAAATGTAAATGGTTTAAATTTTCCAATCAAAAGAGAGAGGGTAGCTGAATGGATAAGAAAATGTGACCCATTTTTTGCTCTCTATAGAGTAATTACTTTTCTATCACCTTACTTGGAGTACTCACATGGCCAAGCATAAGTGACTGAAAACAACGACAGTTTGAACTAGCATTCTAATACTCACCACACCTCCTCACCTGGATTAATTATGAGTGAGCAAGCAAAAAGTCCCTTTTTCCAGTTTATCCCTGTGGAGGGTAAGAAAGTACAGTATCAATACTGACCCATCAATTGTAACAAAGACACCACACTAATGCAAGATGTTATTACAGGAAACTAGGGAGGAGGGGGTAGTGGCATGCAGGAGCTCTCTGCACTTTATATTTATTTATTTTTAGTAAACTTAAAACTGCTCTTTTTTATTTTTATTGACTTTAGAAAGGGAGGTAGGATAAGAGAGAGAGAAAAAGATAGAGATTCAGTTTTTCTTTCAATTAACAAAGCTCTGATGAAAAATGACATGCCTTGGACTATGGCACAGAATTGTAAAGCTTTGTTTTCATTCTTGATCTTTTTCCAAATGATCTTGGTAACCTTGAACAAGAAACTTTTATTATGTTTCTAACCTTCTGGGAAATACAAATTACATGTACTGGTAATTAGTGTCTGCTTCATAGGTTTTCTGTCTGTCATGATCCTCAAAATAAAGTCTTCAGTGATATGAATAGTCTTAAGTAACTTGTATTGTTTCTATAGTTTTAGTTTTATTGTTTTTCTTCAGTATAAATAGGTTTTTATCTTATCCTAACTATATGCTGCTGTCCCATTTATCTATTTTTCCCCATTTTTTCCCAAAATCAATTTGAGTTATGTCATTAGTCTTAAGAGCCTGACAGGGGATGCTGTGGTTTTATCTAACTTGGATCAAACTCCAGAGTGGACCATTGTGAATTGCCACAAAAGGTGCCATTGTTCATGCTTAAACTTTTAAAAATGACTTGCTATCCTTCTATTAACTTAAAAATAAAGAGGAAATAAACTTTTAAGACATGATAATCCCACAAATTCTAGAGCATGAGTCATCTTTTATTTACAGATGCCATGCAGATTTCAGTTATTCAGATATAGGATTTGAGTGGTGGGACTGTGACACATTGAGTCACATGCCCTATATAAAGGTGGCAGATAATACTCAGTTCAAGGAGATTGTTTTCATGTTATTATTACATGTTATTACATGTATTATTACATGTTTTTTTTTCAAAAGAAGTAGATGATGCAATTTTTAAATTTAAAATCATAATTTTTGGAGTATTCACAATTAATTTTATAAATATTTGTGTCAAACAAAACATACCTATGAGCCAGATTCAGGCCACAAACTAATTAAAAATTTTAGTCTATTTCAGAATATTTTCTTCAACTTAAAACACATGTTTTCCCTATTAAAGTGAAAGTATAATTGAGACCTGTGTAGTGACACAAATTACCAGGACAAATTCATATAGGAATTAGGACTAATTTCTCTATTTTACCATATCTTTGACTTTAGAAAAAGTTCACAAAGAAGAAAAAGAATATGAATTAAACAATACTGAAATGTTAACATAAATATCTAACAGAAATTACATGCTCATAATAAAATACAATTGTTATATCCTATCTAATAAGAGAGTAAATGCAAATTTACCAAACATCTGCTATACCCACAAAGCACACCCACCAGCCAATCAGGAGTGAGTATGCAAATTAACCCAACCAAGATGGCTGCAGCCAGGGAGCTGCAGCAAGCAGGAGGCTTGGGTTTCTCCAGCAATGGAGGAAGCCAAGCTTCCCTGCTGCCCTTGCCAGCCCAGACCTACACTCAAGGCTACAAAGTTTCAATTATAGAAGATAAATAAATCCCAACAAAAATGGTTGCAGCCACAGATCTGGAGAGAGCAGGAGGCTTGAGTTGCCCCCAGTAAAGGAGAAAGCCAAGCTCCTGCAGCCCTGGCCTGTCTTGGCCTCCACTACAAAGTTTCAATTATAGAAGACAAATAAACCCCAGATACCAGGGCTTCTGTTTGGGTTACCAGAAGGCTTGGCCAGCCTGCAAACCACCACTGGATCCCAGCCCAGGCTGCCCCATGCCCCAAGGAACCCCCACCCTGATCCAGGACACCCTTCAGGGCAAAGGAGATGGCCCCCACCCATGTACCAGGCCTCTATTCTATCTAATAAAAGGGTAATATACAAATTGAACATCACTCCAAACCACAGGATAGCTGCCACATGTGGTCAAAGATGGTTGACACCATGTGGACACAAGATGGCCACCACAAGGTGGCCAGCAGGGGTGGGCATTTGGGAGGGACCAGCCTGCAAGAGAGGGCAGTTGGGGACAATCAAGCCTGCAGGGGAGGACATTTAGGGGTGACCAGGCCAGCAGAGGATGGAAGTTGGGGATGACTGGGCCTGTAGGGAAGGGCAATTGGGGGGGACCCAGGCCTGCAGAGGAGGGAAGTTAGGGGTGTTTAAGGGGTGATCAGTCTGGCAGGCAAAAACAGTTAGGGGCAATCAGGAAGGCAAGCAGGCAAGCAATTGGGAGCCAGCAATCCTGGATTGTGAGAGGGATGTCTAACTGCCGATTTAGGCCCTACCTGGCAGTCAGACATCCCTTGAGGGGTCCCAGATTGGAGAGGGTACAGGCTGGGCTGTGGGACACACCCCTCATACATAAATTCCATGTACCTGGCCTGTAATACTATATTAAAATAGAAGCAAAAAAAAAAAAAAAATCCCCACACTGAGCCTTTAGTTTCAACCACCAGAAATATCCATTATCAAGTCTCTTACAAATCCTTTCAGATATTTCCCTTTAAATAGATTCTTACAATGCATTTTGCTCTGAAACTTGCTTTTTTTTAAAAAAAAAAAATGGCAACAGGTATTGGCCATTTCCATATCATGAAATATACTTCTGCTTCATTCATTTCAATTGTGTGCCTGTGTCATAAATTTACTAAAGCAGCCCTCTTCCTCATGATGGACATTAATTCTTTCCATTTTTTAACAATTACAAATACAGAAGTGTTATGATAACAATCTTTTAATGTGTATGTTTTTAAGTATATATATAAATTTCTTACAGATGGAAAATATATATTTAAAAAAATGCTTGTTGCCAGATTTCACTCCAAAATGGGTTACACCAATTTACATTCCTGGCAGCAACAGATGAGTGGTACTTCTTCACACTCTCTCCAGTGCTAAAGGGTAATCTATTACCATGAACATTTAATATGCCAAGTGCATCTATTGGTATGTCCTATATGGAAAATGAAGAGAAATGTATAATATGATGAGTTGTTAAAATGAAATCAGTTAAAATACCTTCAGTTATTTTTGTCTTCCTTATGGCTTTGTTTCATGTGTTGAAAGTTCCCCATCCCCTGCCCCACTCATATTATTTAAGAATGAAATCCCTGCTTTCTAAAATATGTTTTAAAACTATTTTAAAATATCTGTAATGAAATAAACTTAAAATTACTTTTGAGTCAATTAGAATAATCTTAGATAATTTCAATGGAAGAAGTCACACATATAAAGCTTCAGACTTGTAGATATCCTAATTCAATGCTTTTGGAATAAAATTAAAGGTCAAGTGGGAAATTGGAGGAATATTTTCTCAAAAAATAACAAAACATGTGAATATGTTCTAACAACACTATTATAAAATAAGCAAAGGGCAATTTTCAGAAGAAATATAGCTTGCAATAAACATAAGAAAATATGTTAATTCAAATTTATACCTTTTAAATATGAAAATAATTGTCATTGCTCAATGCTAATGAAGATATAAAGAGATGATAAATTGTTATAAGCCTCAAGCATTTTTAGTGTCCACATTTAACCTTAATCTACCTAGGTCCCAAAAGCCAACTTGAATAAGCAAATTCACATTAGCATCATGACTCAAATTATCTTTCATTTGGGTTCTTACCTACCCAGATTAATACTGCATGATCTGTCCCTCCTAGGAAGGCATTCCTGAGAGTTCCCAGGCATTGTTTCTTATGTGTTCCCAAATGAGAACACATACTAAGTATACTCCTCTTCTAGCAGATTTCCATTAGAAATCTACCATATCCATCCAGCATTCAATATATGAAGTAAGCAACCACCATTTTCAAAGAATTCTCTGCTGTAGGGAATGCTGCATTCACATTAAAGAAACTGACATAGAATCCAGGAAAAAATCAAGATAATTGAATTTAGTTAAGTATTAGGAAGTCATCCCATACTATGGATCCCCTCCTTCTGCCATTATCCGTCGATAGGATAAAGAGATAAAATTGAAAAGGGATTGCCAAAAAAACCTGAAGTTTATGTAAGATTATAAATAAGTACATTTGATGGATCTATTTTGGTTTTATACACATATACCTAACTGTAATGTTTAAAAAAGTTTATAATGTTGCTGCTGTTAGCAATAAACTAATAAATAACTACATTTATTAGGTAAAAATCAACAGCAGTAGTATATAAAGGCCATATCACCTTCTTAGAGGAATATTGGAGGAAGGACTTCTTAGCATAATTTCGATAAAAACTATTAAGGTAAATATTAGGAAAGGTAGTGAGGAAGTCAAAGATACCATTTAATATGAACAAATATTCACAGTAAATTATTGAACATATAAAAATACACTTAGAGATTAAGTTCAAGGGCTTTCTAAGGTTTTCTGTATGATTGATTTTTTAGTTTTTTTAAATTAATATCTCTTCTAATATTTTTTTAAATCCTATATATTATAGTAACAAATGAAGTTAATATTTTCATCAGTGAGCTTAAAATTAATTGTATACTTTTTTTATTGTGTTGCATGTATACATATCTCCCCATTGTCCCCACTCCCTCCCAGGCATACCCCAACCCCCCAGTGTCTATGTTCATTGGTTATGCTTATCTGCATGCATACAGGTCCTTTGATTGATCTCTTACCTACCCCACCTCTCCTTAATCTTCCTGCTATAATTTCACAGTCTGTTTGATGCTTTACTGCATCTGTATCTATCCCTTTGTTCATCAGTTCACAATGTTCTTTATTATCCACAAATGAATGAGATCATATGCTGCTTCTCCTTCATTGACTGGCTTATTTAAATAAGCATAAGGATCTCCAGTTCCATCCAGGTTGCTGCAAATGGTAAGAATTCCTTATTTTTAATGGCAGCATAGAATTCCATTGTTTAGATGTACCACAGTTTTCTTATCCACTCATCTGCTGATGGGCACCTAGGCTGTTTCCAAATTGTAGCTATTGTAAATTGTGCTGCTATGAACATAGGGGTGCCTAAATTCTTTCTGATAGGTGTTTCTAGTTTCTTAGGATATATTCCTAAGAGTGGGATTGCTGGGTGAAAAGAGAGTTCGATTTTTAGTTTTTTGAGGAAACTCCATACTGTTCTCCATAGTGGCTGCACCAGTCTGCATTGCAACCAAGAGTGCACAAGGGTGTCTTTTTCTCCACATCCTCACCAACACTTGTCATTTGCGAATTTGTTGATGATTGCCATTCTGACAGGTGTAAGATGGTATCTCATTGTCGTTTTGATTTGCATCTCTCAGATAATTAGTGACTTAGAACATGTTTGCATGTGTCTATTGGCCTTCCTTCTGTTGTCTTTCAAAAAGGTTCTATGTAGGTCCCTTACCCATTTTTTTATTGGATTGTTTATCTTTCTTTTACTAAGTTATATAAGTTGGCTGTAGATGTTAGAGATTAAACCTTTATCAGTGATAACATTTACAAATATGTTCTCCCATACAGTGGTCTTTCTTGTTGTTTTGTTGATGGTTTCTTTTGCTGTGCAAAAGTTTTTATTTTAATGTAGTTACATTTGTTTATTTTTTCTTTAGCTTCCATTGCCTTTGGAGCAGTATCAGTAAAGAAGTTCTTTCGGCATATATCTGAGATTGTGCTGCCTGTGGATTCCTCTAGTATTTTTATGGTTTCCCTTCTAATATTTAAGTCCTGTATCCATTTTGAGTTTATTTTTGTATTTGGTGTAAGTTGGTGGTCCAGTTTCATTTTTTTGCATGTATCTGTCCAATTTTTCCAACACCATTTATTGAAGAGGCTATCTTGGCTCCATTGTATGTTCATGCCTCCTTTTTCAAATATGAATTGAGCATAGTCGTTTGGGTGGATATCTGGGTTCTCTATTCTATTCCATTGGTCTATATGTCTGTTCTTGTGCCAGTACCAGGCTGTTTTGAGAACAGTGGCTTTGTAATATAGCTTAAAATCTGGTATTGAGATCCGACCTACTTTATTCTTCTTTATCAGAATTGCTGTGGCTATTCGTGGTATTTTTTGTTCCCCAGATGAATCTATGAAGAATTCTTTCTAGGTCTGTGAAATATATCTCTGGTATTTTAATGGGTAGTGCATTGAATCTATAGATTGTATGGACATTTTAATGATGTTGATTCTCCCAATCCATGAGTATGGTATGCTCTTCGATCTGTTAACATCTTCCTCTGTCACTTTTTTCAGTGTCCTGTAGTTTTCTACATATAGATCTTTTACCTCTTTAGTTAGGTTTATTCCTAGGTATCTTAATTTTTTTTGTTGTGATGGTAAATGGGATTGCTTTTTTAGTCTCCCTTTCTGTAATTTCGCTATTAGTGTATAGAAATGCCACAGATTTCTTGGCATTAATTTTGTATCCTGCTATATTGCCAAATTCATTTATTAAGTCAATTAGTTTTAGGATGGAGTCCTTTGGGTTTTTTATGTACAGTATCATGTCATCTGCAAATAAGGACAGCTTTAATTCTTCTTTTCAAATTTAGATGCCTTTTATTTCTTCTTCTTGTCTAATTGCAATTGCTAATACTTCCAGTACTATGTCAAAGAGGAAAGGTGAGAGTAGGCATCCCTGTCTTGTTCCTGATCTTAGGGGAAATGGTTTTAGTTTTTGCCCATTGAGTATGATGTTAGCTGTGGGTTTATCACATATGGCTTTTATGGTGTTGAGGTATGCTCCTTCTATTCCCACTTTGCTGAGAGTTTTTATCAAGAAAGGGCATTAGATTTTGTCAAATGCTTTTTCTGCATTAATTGATATGAGTATGTGATTTTTATCTCTCAATTTGTTTATGTGATGAATCACATTTATTGATTTGTGGATATTGTACCATCCCTTCATTCTTAGGGTGAATCCTACTTGGTCATGGTGTATGATCTTTCTGATGTAGTGCTGGATCCGATTTCCTAGAATTTTGTGAGGATTTTGGCATCTATGTTCATGAGAGATATTCTCTTTCATTGTGTTGTCTGCTTTTGGTATTAGGATGATGCTGGCTTCATAGAAGGTGTTTGGAAATGTTCCTTTTTCTTGAATATTTTTGAAAAGACTGAGTAGAATAGGTTTTAATTCTTCCTTGAATGTTTGGTAAAACTGTCCTGTGTAACCATCTGGTCCAGGGCTTTTATTTGCTGGAAGATTTTCATGACTGCTTCAATTTCTTCCATAGTTACTGGACTATTGAGATGGTTAGATTCTTCCTGATTGAGTTTTGGAAGGTTATATTTTCCTAGGAATATGTCCATGTCTTGCAGGTTGTCCAATTTGTTGGAATAGAGTTGTTCATAGTATTTTTAAAGAATCCTTTGTATTTCAGCAGGGTCTGTTGTTATTTCTCCTCTTTCATTTCTGATTTTGTTTATTTGGGTCTTCTCTCTTTCCTTTTTGGTTAGCCTGGCTAGAGTTCCATCAATCTTGTTTATCCTGTGAAAGAACCAGCTCTTGGTTTTGTTGATCTTTTCAATGGTTTCTTTGGTCTCCATGTTGTTTATCTCCGCTCTAATCTTTACTATTTTTTTCCTTCTGCTTACACTGTGCTTTTCTTGTTGCTCTCTTTATAGCTCTTTGAGTTGTAGTGTTAGGAAAATTATTACCATTGTATCTTGGGGTCTCCTCTACCATTGTTTCCTTTTTTCTTTTTGCAGTAGTCATGTAGGGAAATGAACTTCCCTCTCAAGACTGTTTTCACTGTGTCCCATAAATTTTGTATAGTTTTGTCATTGTCATTTGTTCTCATGATGTTTTTTATGTCTTCCTTGATCTCTTTGGTTACCCAGTAGTTGTTTAATAGCATGCTGTTTAGTCTCCATGTGTTTGATTTCTTTATATTGTTTTTATTATAGTCGATTTCCAGTTTTATGCTACTGTGGTCTGAGAAAATGCTTGATATGATTTCTATCTTCTTGAATTGGAAGAGACTATTCTTATGACCCAACATATGATCTATCTTTAAAAATGGCCCATGTGCACTTCAGAAGAATGTATATTCTGTGGCTTTGGGGTGAAATGTTCTGAAGATGTCAATTAATTCCATCTGGTCTAGTGAGCCATTTAGTATTAATGTTTCTTTTCTGATTTTTTGTTTAGAGGATTTGTCCAGTTGTGACAGTGGGGTATTAAAGTCTCCTACTATGATTGTATTGCTGTCAATCTCTCCCTTAATATTCTCCAGAAGTTGTTTTATGTATTTAGGTGCTCCTATATTGGGTACATATTTGTTTACTAAAGTTATTTCTTCTTGTTGGATTGTTCCCTTTAGTATTATGAAGTGGCCTTCTTTATCTCTTGTTATGTCCTTCACTTTGAGATCTAATTTGTCAGATATAAGTATTGCAACCCCACCTTTTTTTTCATGTCCATTTGCCTGAAATACCATCTTCCATCCCTTCACCGTCAATCTGTGTGCATCTCTTTTCCTGAGGTGGATTTCTTGTAGACAGCAGATATATTGATCATGTTTTCTTATCCAGTCAGTTACCCTATGGCTTTTGATTGGAACATTTAATCCGTTTACATTTAAAGTTATTATTGATAGGTATTTATCTGTCACCATTTTTAGTCTTTAGCCCTGAGTTATTTCTTCGCTTCCTATTTCTTTTTATTATAGCAGACCCTTTAACATTTCTTGCATTGCTGGTTTGGTGGTAATATATTCCCTTAGTCCTTTTTTGTCTGTTATACTTCTGACTTCACCTTCAATTTTGATTGAAAGCCTTGCAGGGTACAGTATTCTTGGATTCAGACCCTTCCTTTGCATGACTTTGTGTATTTCATTCCATTCCCTTCTGGCCCTATGAGTTTCTGTTGAGAAATCAGTAGCTAGTCTTATGGGAGTTTCTTCGTAGGTAACCTTCTGTTTCTCTCTGGCCGTTTTTAAGATTATTACTTTGTCATCGGTGTTTGCCATTTTAATTATAATTTTTGCCAGTTTATTTTGCTTGGGACTCTGTGAGCTTCTTGGATTTGTGTGGGGTTTTTTTTTCTTCCTATATTGGGGAAATTTTCTGTCATTATTTCTTCAAACAGGTTCTCTAATCCTTGCTCAGTTTCCACTCTTTCTCGAACCCCTATTATGCGGATGTTGTTTTGTTTTGTGTTATCCCAATGTTCCCTTAGGCTCTCCTCTTGCTTTTTAATTTTTTTTTCTAGAAGCTACTGTACTTGGGTATTTTTTCCTACCGTGTCTTCTAGCTCACTAATGTGGTCCTCTGCTTCTTCTAGTCTACTTGTGATGCTTTCTATTGAGTTCTTTACAGCATGTATGTCATTTTTCATTTCTTCTTGATTATTCTTCATTTTCTCTTGGCTCTTACTCACATTGTCGATTTTGTCTCCCATTCTTTTCATCCACCTTATTATCATTTCTCTGAACTCTTTCTCTCGCAGGCTTATTTCTGCTTCTATTTCATTTACTTATTTTTCTGGTGATACTTGCATTTCTGTCGTATGCGAGCTGTTTCTTCTTCTACCCATTGTCTTTCTTCTCCGGGTGTCTGGTTATGTAGTTTTCTCTCCTTATCTCAGGCAAAATCTGACCTTTCCGTGTGCCATGTGGATCCCTTCTGAGTCTGTGTGTCTGCGTACATTGTAGAGTGGTGTTTGGGTCCTCCTTCTGTTAGGTGAGTGCTTCAGCTGCAGCTTTCAGCCGCTGTAGACATCCACCTCCCTCTGCAAAATGGAGTGGTCTCTGTGTTCATGCTGGTGGCTCTGGCAGGCAAAAACCCCGTGGCAGTGAGGCTGCCTGGTCAGGAGAGGCCCATCCAGCTGTCCCCCACCTTCTTCTGGAGATAACTAACTCTTAACTTGCCAACAAACACTCCCAGTGCGTCTCTCAGCTGCTTTCTCTCCCTCTGCCCAGCGACAAAGCTCCAGACATGTCTGTCTATTCCACCGCCATTTTTTCTCTAATTAAATTTATACTTAAAAAATGGCATTGGCTTTGAAAATGAGTGGTTCAATAATTACCAGGTCCAAAAAAAATGACTATTATTTTAAATGATATATCTCCCTTACCCTTTTATTTTGACCAAATTTGTTTGAACATACAATAAAATTTAATTTTCTATCACTATCACTGTAATACTATCTAAATTATTATATTTTTAAGAATTTTCTTCCCTATATCTGTATCAGATTGAACTATCCTTGCAGAAGATTATGCAAAGGAAAACAACAGCCCTTATAAATAATTATTTTTATAAATGAAGTGGAAACTACATTAGAAAGATTATATGAAATACAATAATTATGGATTTTTTCCAAGATTAAATAGGATGCATCTAGCACCATGACAAGGCATCTGCTCTCAGAGACAGCTATTCTTCCACTTCAATGGATTTTTTTTTCCCTAAGGAAAATCCTAGTCATGTGGGAGAAATACTGATCATGTGGTATAATAGTTACAAAATATGATGTACATGCAATACAAGTCTACATTTCATTAAAAATATACATATTAGATAGGATGCTTTAAAAGCAATAATTATAGTCCAAATGATAACTCATTGAGTCTCTATAAGTGCATATTGCCAGAGTTATAAACAATAATCAAAAATAACATATGCTTGGAGAATCCTAGATGGAGCCATAGGTAAACACCTACACTGCTGCCTCGCACAACAATTTCAAAACTTCAACTAAAAGACAGAACGGGCCTCATCCAGAACTACAGGAAAGGTGGCTGAGTGGAAGTTCTACAACTAGCAGGAAAGAGAGGGGCTCACAGAGACCCAGATGAGCTGCAAAAAGCTGTGGTATGGAGACGTGTGTGTGGAGAGAGCGGGTGCCGGAGTGCCTGGCTGGCTTTCTCTGGCAGGAGAGAAACGGAGACTCTCAAAGGCATTGAACCCCAGATCCAGCCAAAACTCATAAGGGGGGCGTTTGGACTGTGAAAAGGGAGAAGTACACAGAAATTTAGGGGAGTCGCAAAAGATCAAAGGCCTGGTGGCACACACGACACTGTGCACAGGACAGAATGCTGATTGTGCCGCTGCCTTTTGTGACTGGGAGGTAGACAGTCCCTCCCAACTGTGCCACTTCTGACTCCACTAAGCCCCTGTTTTGGGCGAAACCCGGGGGACCTAGTCTCGTGTGGTCCTGGTGCACAGGGGAGCCGGAGGGGCAGCGGTCTAGAGGCACGGGGCGCTTGGGCACAAGGACCGCTCCAGCGATTACCCAGTCACGTGAGACTCAGGGGCCGTGGAGGGCGGGGCCGACTGCAAGGCAAGGTGGTCACTTAAGCTCTGAGACTCCACCTATCCCAAGCTCAACAGAGGCTCCTTCGGTTTTGCAAGTCTGGTATCATAAAGCTGAATTCAACACAGAAGTTTCTCCGACATAGATAAAATGCTGAGACAAGGGAAGGGATCACAAACAAAAGAAATGGAGGGGAAAAAAAAAAAACGACTGGATATAGAGTTCAAGACCAAGCTTATAATGTCTTTCAAGAATATGCTAGAAAAGTTGGATAAATTTAGTAAGACCCAAGAGGAGAAAAAAAAGGACATACTAGAGACAGTGACTGAAATAAAAAATATTATACAGAGTCCTAACAGTGGACTAGAGGATGGCAAGAATCAAGTAAAAAAATTTGAAATATAAAGAAGCAGAAAACATTCAACTGGAAAAGCAAGAAGAGAAAAGAATCCAAAAAACTGAAGATAATGCAAGGAGCCTCTGGGACAGCTTCAAGCGTAACAACATCAGAATTGTGAGGGTGCCAGAAGAAGAGAGAGAGCAAGATACTGAAAACCTATTTAAAGAAATAATGACTGAAAACTTCCCACATCTGGTAAAAGAAATAGACTTCCAAGTCCAGGAAGCACACAGAACCCCAAATAAAAGGAATCCAAAGAGGACTACACCAAGACACATCATAATTAAAATACCAAGAGCAAAAGACAAAGAGAGACTATTAAAAGCAGCAAGAGAAAAACAGTTCATTACCTACAAGGGAGCACCCATATGACTGTCAGCTGATTTCTCAACAGAAATGATGCAGACCAGATGGGAGTGGCAAGAAATATTCAACGTGATGAATAGCAAGAACCTACAACCAAGAATAATCTATCCAGCAAAGCTATCATTCAGAATTGAAGGGCAGATAAAGAGCTTCACAGATAAGAAAAAGCTAAAGGAGTTCAACTCCAAACCAGTATTATATGAAATGCTGAAAGGTACTCTTTTAGAAGAGGAAGAAGAAAAAGGTAAAAACCAAAAAATTATGAACAAATACATATCTATCAACAAGTGAATCTAAAAATTAAGTGAATTAAAAATTTGATCAACAGAATAAACTGTTGAATATAATAGAACCAGGAGTACAGAAAGGGAGTAGACTGATAATTCTCAGGGGGACAAAAATCATAAAGCATCAAACAGACTGAAATTACAGCAGAAAGATTAGAGTTAGGTGAGGTAAATAAGTGATCAATCAAAGGACTTGTATGCATGCATATAAGCATAACCAATGATCACAGACACTGGGGGGTTGGGCTATGCCTGGGAGGGAGGTGGGGCAATGGAGAGATATGTATAAGAAATTAATAAAAATTAATAAAAAGAAAAAAAAAACTGGAGGGAAACCTTAATACTTCCCTCCCAGATCTTCTGGGAAAAGAAACAAAAATTACATATGCTTGACAGTGCAAACCTAAATGCTGAAAAGCAACTGATTTATACAAAGTTATATAGCACAAGTGGTAAAATAATGCCTATCTTGTTAATGTTGTGAAAATAACAATGCAAATTCAACAGATTACATTACTAATGGGTGGAAAAGCACAATGTATAATTTAAGGAAACAGCCCTCAATGTCCTGGCCAATATTAGCATCAGTAAGAAGATGGAGACATTTGCACATTACCAAAATGTACTAATCAAAAGAATAATTAGAAATATTTGATGGTATCCAAAATTTGGGGGCATGGTTTGATTTTTCTACAATGGAATATACAAATTAGAAGAGTGATATTTTTTTTTCTCAAGTTTCTGATATCTATGTGTAAAACGGAGGATGATTTTTTTACCATTCTGTTGGGTTAGCAGATTTATCTAAAAGGACCGAGATATTCTTCGTTCTATTATTAAAATAGTTCTCTATTTATATGCATCTTTTTATAGGATGTATTTGCATTCCTATCTACATGAGTTAATAAGGAGTGCACATCACTAATACAAAAGTTGCTTCTTTTTTAAAATTTTAAAAAAAATATATTTTATTGATTTTTCATAGAAAGGAAGGGAGAGGGATAGAAAGTCAGAAACATCAATGAGAGAGAGACATCAATCAGCTGCCTCCTGCACAGCCCCCACTGGGAATGTGCCCGCAACCAAGGTACATGCCCTTGACTGGAATCGAACCCGGGACCCTTCAGTCCACAGGCTGACGCTCTATCCACTGAGCCAAACCGTTTAGGGCCTAATTTATTTTTGAAAGTATTACAATGTCCCCGTTTTTTCCTCCTTTGACCAACTCCACTCTGCTCTGTCCCCTTACCAGGTCTTCACCTCACTATTGTCTGTCCATAGGCTATGCATATAAGCATAAAAATTCTTTGGTTAATTTCTTCCTGTTCCCCTCCCTCTTTCCTTTGTTGTATGCTTCAATATTTCTGGATCTATTTTGTTTGTTTATTTTTTCACTAAATTCCACATATAAGTGACACCATGTCATACTTTTCTAAAGTTGCTTCTCTATTTTTGTCATGATATTTTCTATGTAGCCAGAGGCTACAAGGAAGTATGAAAAAAATACAAATCCAAAGTTGTGTCCCTTAGTTAATAGTTCTACCAGAGGGATGCTACAAAATTCATCAGAGTGTTCCTGTAGAGATACCTTCTCTATTAAGGAAGTTAACAAAGCAACAATCCCATGTCTGAAACATGAATGAGAAAACAACCAGTAAAGATAATTCTGGCAAGACATGCCAGCATCTCAATAAAGCTATGGGACAACAAATAACAAAAAATATATTTAGCATATGTACTTCAAACATTTAAGGATATCACTTCTATCTTTAAGAGTCTTTTTGTCAGAAACCATCAACAAAACAACAAGAAAGATCACTGCATGGGAGAACATATTTGCAAATGTTATCACTGATAAAGGTTTAATCTCCAAAATCTACAGCCAACTTATACAACTTAATAAAAGGAAGATGAAAGATCCAATAAAAAAATGGGCAACGGACCTAAATAGAACCTTTTCGAAAGATGACAGAAGGAAGGCCAAG